>VZQC01009923.1:8811186-9118931 GCA_009823505.1 Rhizomys pruinosus
CCCCCCCCCCTGCTGGATGGTGGGACCCATGAGCTGTATGGGTTTGGGCACAACTGCTCGCAAATTGGTTTGACATGAAGGATGCTTGTACTCACAAATTATCACTTATTGTTAAAAAAAAAATGAAAACAAAACAACAACAAAAAAACCCAGAAAGATGCAGAAAAGTTACATTAGAATGCATGATCTGGGATGGGTAGGGGTGGGCTGGGGTGAAGGGAAGGGGATATATGCCTGAACTGAATTGGAAAATGATGTATGAAATACACAAAGCATCAATAAAAAATATTTAAAAAAATAAAAATAAATTTAAAAAATTTAAAAAAAGAAAATTACAGAAATAGAATAATCTGGCATTTTGGAAAAAACAAAACAAAACAAACAAAACAAACAAACAACAACAACAAAAAAACAGAATCTAATCCAGGCAATAGACAATTAGTCTTATTATAATAGCAATAAAAATATATTAATGGTAACATGGCTGCTAAGAACCTTAAACTATGGAAAGCCTGGAAGTCAATAAGAGAAGAATAAGGAAATTAAATAAAAGTCTGCCCTGTTCCTTATGGTTGGTCACAGGCTTAACTAAGATGTACCCGCGTTGACATCTTTGTTAGCCAAATTGCTGCATTCTTGTGATTTTTGTAACCATGGTCTTATGTGTGTCCACTTGCTGAACTTCCACTAATATGTTTCTGGAATCCCTTACTTGCTTGCTCAACTTCCACATTAAGTTGACTATAAATTTCCCTACAAATGTTACCTCAAGCCTGGCAATGTTATGGAATGATCTGGGTGTCAGTCTTTCAGTGTGAATAAACTTCCTCTCCCTGACCTGACCTAGATTCTGGTCTTTCAATTCCCAGAGGTTTCCAAAACATTTCCTGGGTGAGAAACTGAAAATCTGAATGAAGAAAGGGAATACATTGCAAAAAATACACATAATACTGGGGAGATGGCTCAGCATTTAAGATCACAGGCTGTTCTGGCAAAGGAAAAGGGCTCATTTCCCAACACTCAGGTTCCATTCCCAGAGCCCACATGGTGGCTAACAACCTTAAGTAACTTGAGTTCCAGTGGATCCAGTGCCTCTTCTTACCTCTTCAGCATTGCATGACATGGGTGCACCTACCTACATGCAAGCAGTACACTCATACACAAAAATATAATAAAATATTTTTTAAAAGACTGTGGTAGCTGGGCGTGGTGGCGCACGCCTTTAATCCTAGCACTTGGGAGGCAGAGGCAGGCGGATCTTTGTGAGTTGAAGGCCAGCCTGGTTCACAGAGAGAGTTCCAGGACAGCTGGGGTTACAGGGAGATGCTGTCTCGAAAAGAACAACAACAAAAAAAAAAGACTGTGGTGTGTAGAGCAACATCTCTACAGTAGAGTCATAGTTGAGGGGCTTAGATGTGATTTACTTCAACCCCTCAGGAAAATTGGGACACTGGGAAGTTAAGAAATTTGCAAATATTTGAAAGAAATGAAGGCCCTTAATAGGACAGGGATTAATATGCATATTAAAACTACTGCTTGTTTGGTGGATTTATATATGTAAGTAAAGAAAAATAGTTCGAAGATCATTGTTGGTTGGTTCTATGTTACTAATCAATTATTTCATGGTATGATAGTGTGTGGCTGCTGACCCCGTGGTTGAACAAGTTCTTAGGTAAAGGTGGAGGGTTACTACAATAACATCCCCTGGGACCATGTCAGAAGGTGCAACAAGCAGCTTATATAACTTTGGGACAGGCAGCCTCGATATCTGTGAGATCACTTCCCAGCGGCCAATTCTAGACCTCCATACCATCATATGTCTTCCTAACTCCTGGGGCAAATTCAAAAAAGGGGCTGTGCTGACAAGTAAGCTCACTCATGAGTCCCCACACTGACTACCCTTAAACATTTGATGGATTCTGGGATAAAGAGAGTCTGTTTCCTTTAAGGCTTCTGGTACGTTGACCACACCCCAGTGGTTAGTCCCCAGCACAGAAGAATAATGACAGTACACATTTGAGTCTATAGGTTGTGGGATAGTATGCAGGTAGGTAGGCTTCTCTTGGAAGAGTTAATGGGAGGAGTTGGGTCAATTTATCAAATACATTGTATGAATTTTTAAAGAATTGGTGAAAACTTTCATTAAAAATACTTTTGCAGGGCTGGAGAGATGGCCTAGCGGTTAAGAGTGCCTACTGCTCTTGCAGAGGACCCGGGTTCATTCCCCACACCCACATGGTGGCTGAGAACCGTCTTTAACTCCAGTTCTGGGGGAATCAGATGCCGTCTTCTGACCTCCGAGGCATTGCACGACGCAGTTGCAAAAACCTACATGCAGACAGTACATTCATACACATAAAAAATAAATATAAATAAATAAATACTTTTGCAGTGGGAGATAGAGAATGAACTCTTTTAAGGATTTTAATTTCATGACTAGGTCGAGATATCCTTAAGAGAAGAAAGGACAGAACTCTTGTGCAAAAAAAGTGAGGAATTTGAGCACATTGCATTTAAGAAATGCCTGAGATGATGTGAGGTACCAAGGAGACTATGAGTCTAGGTTTCAAGACACAGATATAAATTAGACATTAGGATTATAATGTCCTTGAAAAGAAGTAGATTTTTCAAGACAGAACGTGTGACCAGCTCGACTCCAAGCCATGGAGAAGTCACAGGAAATAGAAGAATGGATGGCTTTCAGCTTTGGGACAGTGCAAGTGGCTGTGGATCTTTGCAAGGTGGTTTCAGTAAAAGGTAGATGAACGGGCCAAGAAATTTGAACGGTGCTTGTAAAACTTAGGAATGGAAGAAAGCAATTGGAAAAAAGTCTGAGGGGGACCGTGAACAGATTACAGGTGGTTAATACTACCTTTCATGATTTGGCAAATTTCAATGTATTTACAGCTAAAATTAGTTTCTACATAATTACCCTGAAAAATTCTTTTAAGCAAAAAGGTTAATGCTGGCAGAAAGGAAAGTTAAATCATATGTATTCAGGTGAAATGAATGGTCTCATTTTACTTTAAAAAAACAATTAACTTGCAAAATGATGTATGACGTGAGTCCTCTGGTTAGAAGCAGAGCATGCCTTGATTGTTTTATATGGTCTGTAGAATTTGGGAGGAATTTTGGACACTACATAACAAAACCTGATTTTTTTCTGTTGTTTTTCTCAACCTTTAAAAAATGTGTTGCTTTTATTTTTGATATTTAAGATATTAAGTCTAGGACCCACTGCCTCTAAAAAACAAAATAGTATGGGTAATGTAGATTTTAATGGTTTTAGGTATCTTTTATGATTTACCTTCAGGCTTTAAGACATAATGCCAATCACCTAATTACTAGGTTTTCTATTTTTTTTTTCAATTTTTTGTTGTTTTCAAGGTATTTTTCTATTATTTGTAAAATCCATTATATTGATTGAAATTTTTATAGTCTTCATATGCCTTAAAACATAAATAGGGTTTGCATTTTATTTTGCAACAAAATAAACTGTTAATTCCCTTTGATGTCATTGTTGCTTCAGCAGATTTAATTTTGAATCATTCCAAAGGGGAAAAAGAGTGATTATTACTAACAACCTCAATTAGTATTGAAAATCTTTCCCTGCCATGTGTCTGCTAGTCAACTGGGCATCTTACTTGCATGTTGGGTTAAACGGCCTGTCTTTTCCTTCTCCTCTCCATTTTATTTTTCTCTGTAGAGTGCTTACCATCTTGCCTCCCAACAGACTTAACCAGTTCACACACCTTTAATCCTAGCTCTGGGAGGCAGGTGAGTCCCAGGCCAGCAGTGGTAGCACACACCTTTAATCCCAGTCCTTGTAATTAAACTCACTCTGGGTGTGGTGGCACATGCCTTTAATCCCTGGTCACATATATACCCCTACCTCCCCCAAACTAAAGGAGTCTGCAGCAGCTCGAAATCTGCTTGCTTTCATCTGACTCCCAGTGTCTGTGTTGGCTCTGCATCTCTCACCCCCACTCCTCAGTTGTGACTCAAACCCTTTCAGCTGGACCAGAAAAGGTTGCAACATCTGGCACCCAACATGGTTTATGACCCCCCCCCCCAGTGTTTGTGAAACACCCCTTCTGTTTTTGGTTAGTAGACCCCATGTGGTCTATGACCCCCCCCCCCTGGTGTTTGGGGCTCCCTGGTGTTTGCAAGACATCTCTTGGCATTTCAAGACACCCCCCCCCGTGTTTGCCAGACACCCCCTCTACAGTTTTGGTGAGTAGACCCCTTTGTGTTTTACATCCTTATGGCCCTTATTAACTTTTGGTCCCCTTCCCTTCACTTTCAATTCCTTCGTTGGGGTGTTTGTTCATTGCTAGGGAGATATGTATCACAGAGTCGTGCTGTACTGAATAGCACTGGCTGCTCCACATTTTGGTTCATCCCAGCAAGTCCACATAAGAGCTGATTCACTCTGGACTCTGAACCCGGCCCTCTGCACATAAAGAGACATTATCCAGGCATAGGGCCAAGGGGGTAATTGCCCTTAGAAGTTCCCTGCTAAGCACAGGACACTTACGGATCTGACAACCCACACTCTTTGTCTGACCTAGTTCCATCCAGGCACTTGCCTGTCCATCCCCTTCCCCACTCTCGTGGGCAACCTCCTCGCCATAACTGCAAGCCTTAAAGGCTCCTCAGTGGAGGACATTCTACACAAACATAACTTGGTCTGTCACAAAAACACCAAGGAAAATTGGCCCTTCCCTGTGTACCTGATTTCCAACAGGATGAGAATTCACCTCCTGCTCCTGATCCATAAAAAATCCCTTCAGCTGCCCTTGCTAAGGGTACTCGTTTCACCCCTGCAAATATATCCTTGGAGGGTGGCCCAGGAAAGTCTCTCCCACATTCCCCCTTCTCCCTCAGCCCTCCCCTCATCCCATTCTTCTCAGAACCCATTCATAGTCTTTGATGTTGTTTCCTTGTTCTGTTGTCTGTTGCCTTCATTTTCATTTTCTGAGATCTCAAAAGGGGAAATTCTAAATCTTTTCCCACTCCTTTGTCCCCCAGGGGGTCCTTGACCACTTTAAGGATTTCTGGAAGACTACTGGATGGTCTGGCCATATCTATCCTGGGAGACTCCGGACCCTATGTGAATTGGAATGGCCAACCTTCTGGAGGGTGAGATGACCATCAGAAGGCTCTTTTGATAAACAGCTTGCTAATTGAGTTTTTCAGGTTGTTCTCAGAAACCCAGGGCTTCCAGATCAGCAGCACTACTCATCCACACTCCTCCCGAGTGACGGTGCCCCTTTCTTCCCCCACCCCAGCAGCGAGTCCTCATAATTTTATAGGATCTGGAATGTTGGTGGCCCCTTGTCTGGGCCTCTTGGCTCAGCCTCCCCTTTGGCTCAGGGGTCCCCAGCTGCCACTGTACCTGACCCCTGCTCTGCTGGAAAATTTAGGGGCCCTGCCCCATCCAAAGCCATGTGTGCCTCTGTATCTCCTATTTCAGGCTACAGAAGAAGACAGGGATCCATCTTTTTTTCCAGATTTAAAGGTGTTAACTGTTAGGTCTAGGCTTCCCAGAATCCTAAGGGGCACACAGGTGCCCACTTACTCCAGAAGTTGCCAATCCTCTGACTCTTTCCCACTTACCTGCGGCCCGCCCCAGGGGTATAAAGGGTGTACCTTTATACCTCCATAACGCTCTCTGTGTCCCTTCCCCTGTCCTCCCTCCCTCTCTGTCCCACTCTCTCTCTCTCTGTATCCCTCTTTCTCTCTCTCTTTGTGTCCCTCTGTCTCTCTCTCTGTCCCCCCCACCCTGCTCTCTCTCTGCCCCCTGCCATGCTGTCTAGTCCCACCACGTGTCTGCAGGCGGCTCACGCTGGCAGTCCCACATGGCAGTAAAGCATGTGACCTGAGTCTGATGTGCCTTTTATTGGGGTTTCGTGCTTTTTTATACTTAATAGTAACTTTGTCTTGTGTTTATAGTAACTGTTCTGTGTGTTTAAGATTCATGTAGTCATGCTCATCATGTGTCTAAGATTTTTTTTTTTTTCGGTCTTTTTGAGACAGGGTCTCCCTATAGCCCCAGCTGTCCTGAAACTCACTCTTAGACCAGGCTGACCTTGAACTCACAGAGATCCACCTGCCTCTGCCTCCTAAGTGCTAGGATTAAAAGTGTGTGCCACCATGCCCGATGTGTCTAAGATTTTTGTGTGTGTTTGTAATTCAGTCATTGTAATTGTCTCATGTTGGTTATGTCTAACAAAGTGGCCACTTCAAGTTTCCATCCTTTATGCACACAGCAGCATTCATTTTGGCATGCCAGACTAGATAGATATGTGCAAACTTTAGAGGCAGGTGGATCTTTGTGAGTTCAAGGCCAGCCTGGTCTACAGAGTGAGTTCCAGGACAGCTGAGACTACAGGGAGACCCTGTCTCAAAAAGACCAAAAAAAAAAAAAAAGATGGATATTTAGGAAAGGGGCACAAGTGGGTGAGAAGAAAACAGTCTAATTTCTTTGGAGTCGTCATTTTGGACTCCAGTCTGTTCAGGTTGTTTCCCTTCATGGATTGACAGCTTTCCCAGTGATACCCTTTTTAGTCATACTAACAAAGCACAAGCTATTGGATGTACAGGCATTTAAGCAGTACCAATTATTATGTCAAGCTAAGCTGTGAGCATAGACACAGATGCTTGGATGGTATGCTAATCCGCAAACTGTGGTTTCTCTATAAAGGGTGACAAGTTCTTATTGTGGCTTATAACATCTCCTAACCACTAGAGGACATAAGCTTGTGACATCCGCTGTGAGTTATTCCTCCAAGGAGAGAGCTAATAGCAAACAAACTGTGGAAGAGGAGGCGTGGTAGATTGTAAGGGCTGCAGAGAGATAGGGGTGAATCATGAGACTACAGGAATATAGTCTGGACTCCTAACTGATCAACATGCCTGTGCATACAAGTTTCTCCAACTGGACTATGGGAACCTTGGGTTGTTCAAAATTTGGACATAGATACTTGCAAAATGCACCAATTACCTAATTGTATGACATACTGAGTAACATCAATGTTATCTGCAAACAATTGTGTCATTATATTGTAGAATCCCTTAAAAATAAAAAAAAATATATTAAAAAAAAAGATATGGATATTTAAAAATGCATTTAAAGGCCTACAATTTGGATACCCAAGACATCTCTAAATTTAAACACTTCACGACAGGTGGTAATTGTTTATAGGACTCAGCCTCTGAGATGACTATTTAAGGATCCTATTCTCTAGATGACTTTTTGGTTTGTATTTGCTTTCAAAAGGATTGTGTGGGGTAACTTGCTTGCTTTGGAACTATTTTGCTCTTGAATGTCCGTCCAGTCTACTTTGTGGTGTTTTGTGTGTGTGTGTGTGTGTGTGTGTGTGTGTGTGTGTTTATTTGTTTTGAGACCTCTGTGGGCCAGATTCTCTGGGTAGATATATCCCTGATATAATAACTTATACTAATATGCCTTCATGGGTTGGGAATGAATTTCCCTTTTCTAGCTAGTAAAATTACATCAGCAGTTAGTCAGGAATCTTGGTCAGACTTGCGTGGACGTCTTTGGAGCTTGAGGAAATCCTGAGCTCCCTAGAGTCCCCAAGTGTCAACTGTGTGGTCTTGGACTGCTGGTCCTCTGCTCTTGGCAGCATGGCTCTATTGCTCCAGAGCCCCTCAGTTCTCTGGGTTCCTGTGACTAATACCTCCCACTTGCACTGAGTGGAGCTTATGTGCCCCATCTGCCTTGTAGGAGATTTTGGCCTCAATGCCTTTATTCTCACCACCATCCTCCTGTCCCAGGCCTCCGCTGCTGCTGTGGCCACCTCCCACACCCGAAGTGTTATGACTGCTACCAGTTTGGGTTTCATTCTTGACCAATCTGCTGTGGTTCTCCAGACCCAAAAGTTGAACTCCCACTTCCACACAGCTATCCTTAATCTACAACAGCAGTTGGCTTGGTGAAGAGATCCAGACTCTCTGGCCCAGGCTGCTGGCCATCTTCGACCCTTAACCCTTGCTTGGGACCTCCATGGCATTATGGCCTCCTTTGTTTTCCTCTCCTCAGGTAACTGCTCCACTTTGCCTGAAGCCAGTGATGCGTGAACAAGACCATGGCCCAGGTCCTGACTGTCAGCCTTAACAAAGTCTCTCGTCGAGCCCTCCCTGATGACATGGTTTGTGTTTGGCTCTCTGCCATTCATGATTCATGGGGGTAATTCCCCCATGCCTCTACTCCCACCCAGACAAAACTATTCCTAGCTTCTTCCCTTGGTGGCTGGTTAGTCAATGACGGGTAAGATCCTGCTGACCAGCATAACCTAAGACGGGCACAGTCAAATGTTGTTAGAATGTTAGAGGTGGGGCCAACAGTCCCTGAGCTACACACTCAGGCTCCCACTCTGCTGCTCTCTTTAAAAACAAAAGGTTGGAAATGTAGAGTGCTTCCCACCTTGCCTGCAGAACAAACTTAACCTGTTCACACACCTTCAATCCTAGCAAGAGGATCTCTGTGAGTTCAAGGCCAGCCTGGCCTACCTAGTGAGTTCCAGGCCAGCAGTCATTGCACACACCTTTAATCCCAGTCCTTGGGGTTAATCTTACTCTAGGTGTAGTGGCACATGCATTTAATCCCTGCCCACATATATACCCCTACCTTTCCCTAAATAAATTAAAATAAGTTGACTCAGTGTCTCTCACCCCTACTACTTGGGCATGACCCAAATGCTCTGGCTGGATCTGAGAAGGTTGCAACATCCCTCCATAAAACTGCTGATATTTATAGTCCCCCTACCCTGAGGTAGCTTTGGATATTTATTTGTTTTAAAGTCTAATGTATTTGTCCATACATTTCCCATTCTCCTTAAAAAGGAAAAAGGAAAGAAAAGAAGAAATGGGAGTCAAAATAAATGTATCTGCTGGTAATAAATAATTTTTATAAACAAGGTTGGATTTTTACAATCTGCTTCTTCTGGGTTTAATTTTTTTTTTGTAGAGTTCTTTGGTGTCTTTGGTTCAGTTTGTTCCCAGGTATTTTATTGTTTTTAATGCTGCCATGAATGGGAAGTTCTCCTTATATTCCTTCTTCGGTTGTTTGTTGGTGTAAAGAAAGGCTACTGATTTTTGTAAGTTAATTTTGTATCCCAACATTTTCCTGAAAGACTTGATCACTTCTAGGAGTTTTCTGGTGGAGTTTTTAGCATCCCTTAGGTAAACTATCATATCATCTGCAAATGGGATAGCTTGACTTCCCCTTTTCCAATTACAACTCCAATTAGTAATTGGCTGTTCTCGTCTTATTGCCCTAGCAAGCATTTCAAGCACTATATTGAAGAGGAGTGGTGATATTGGGCAACCTTGCCTTGTTCCTGCCTTTAAGGGGAATGCTTCTAACTTTTCTCCATTTAGGATGATATTGGCTGTGGGTTTCTTGTATATGGCTTTGATTACATTGAGGGATGATCCCTCCAGTCCTATTCTTTCCAGGACTTTAAGTATGAATTTTTTGAAGGCTTTTTTTCTGCATTAATTGAGATGATTGTGTGGTTTTTGTTTTTCAGTCCATTTATGTATTTCATGATATTTATTGCTTTACATATGTTGAACCATCCCTGCTTCTGTGGTATGAATCCAACTTGGTCATGATGGATGATGTTTTTGATGAGGGCTTATAAGAGATTTGCAAGTATTTTATTGAGAATTCTTGTGCCTGTGTTCATTAATGAGATGGGTCTATGGTTTTCTGTTTTGGCTATATCTTTGCCTGGTTTTGGTACTAGAGTGATGCTGGCTTCATAGAAGGAATTTGGGAGATTTCCCTCTGTTTTCTTCTGAACAGTTTGAGAAGTAATGGCTGTAATTCTTCTTTAAATGTTTGATAGAATTCTGCTGTGTACCCATCTGGACCTAGACTATTTTTTATTTGGGAGATTTTTTTTTATTACATCTTCAATTTCCTCAAATATTATGGGTCTGCTAAACTGTCAATTCCTTCTTGGTTAAGCTTTTTTGCTTCCCAGGATTTCAAATATTCATCCATTTCTCTTAGGTTTTCAAGTTTAGTAGAGTATAGGTTTTTGAAGTATAGGGTTTTCGGATTACATTTCCAGCTGTAAGAGATATGCTACCCTATTCTGACCTCCATGGACATCCATACACACTTGTTATACACACACACACACACACAACAAAGACTATCCGCTTAACTATTTTTAATTTCTTATCTCTGATCTTTCTGTGTCTCAGCAGAGATTATGCCACAGGTATAACAAAATGTAAGGAATTATCAGCTCATATTTACAATCTCACATTTTTTGTATGTAGGATAACATTGTATGTGTTCATTTTGTCTATGTAAAATGATGTGTTACTCAAAGGAAGAGAAGACATTTTTCCACTCAAAAGAAATCTTATTTCCTAAAGTCCATTTTTTAAAGGGCTATACTAAAACAATTTAAATGAGTTATCTGTAACAAATACATGAGCTAGAGCTTATGATTTCAGAATGAAAACATATCTAGGTAAGAATGGAGAACTGAAACACTAACATAATTTCAACGGGTCATAATTTCCTGTGTATGCAGAAATAGAAAAGAAAAAAAGAAAAAAAAGCCTCAATATTTCTGCTTCATTTTCATGATTCATTGGCCAGCTGCTCTGAGGAGAATTACTAATGAAGCATGTGGTGTCATGCTGCTGGTCTCCACAGCACAAGCTGAGATTCACCTTATGGTCATATTCTTCACTCCCTTCTAACACCAAAAGGGCCATGTGTTTTGAACACATTAAAATAAGATATGTACATATTATTCAGCTCTCTGAAAATCTCTGACTGCTACCACACCATTTGTAAGAGTGACAGCACTCAGTGAAGCATTGTTCTGTGAAATAGAGTACAGAATCGCACAGTGTGAAGGAAAAAAATGTAAAATCAAAAGTTTTCCAGGAGCTATTATTTAGTAAGGCTTTTGTTAAGGAGTTAATGCTGTAAGAGCTCACCTGTACTTTTTGTTTCTTTCGAGAGAGTCTAAGTTTCTTGAACAATCAGTGTGCAATGCTTTATTACATGTCCTTTGTTCTCATTGCTTATTAGTTTGTGTTGTGTTACCCAGCTCTGTAAAAATATATGTGGTCTGTGACATTACAGCTTACAACTGAGTGTTGACAGCATAACAATGAAATTTTCTTACTGTATTATTCTTACAAGCATTAAAAATAAAATTCATAAAGTTCTGGGATGTCAAAAGTGAGGAGGATTGTTTCAAGTCACATACTGGTTGCAAGGATTGCTCACTTGATTGGGGAAGCATAAATGCTGAACTCATTTTTATGTCTATATCTCATTCAAACTTTGAAGTTAAGATTCTGTTTCTAATGCAAAGAGTCTGTAGAATTCTGTCCATGGAGTTTAGCTGTCATTAAGATAAGAATGTATCCCATGTTTATCTACTAAAACATGCAGTAACTCAGAATGTTTAACCTTAGTTAGTAAAGCCATTAAATGTGCTTTCTTACATTATTTAGTTTATTATATCTTGAGTTTATTCTATGAATAATACATTATGCATATGAACAAATTAGAGAAATTATAGTAATGCAGAAGGCCATGTGCTGGCTAAGCTGACTTGGAATTATAGTTTAACCACATGCCTGAATATTGTGAATAAAGTGGAAATTCTCTGGTTACTGAAGGTTAGAGAGGAAATGGCAGTAGTCATTTAAGTGCTTAAGAATATTGCACTTTTGTTTTTCCTCAGAATAGTTTACAGCTCCACAGAAAATTGGATCTGGGACTTGAGATTGGTGAGAAGGCCATTGCACTCAGAAACATTCTTAGGAAGGATGCAGGATTGGACTGGGAATAGGGCAGGCTTGACTATTCTATTGACAGACTGAGTAGGTCCTTCAGTCAGTTTGGGAGGTGCCTGAAGGAGGGCCTGAAGCAAGATGGCTAGAACTTCAATGTTTAACATTAAACTATCATGATAACTCATTAGGTAACACTCTTCACAGAGAGGAGAGACATGTTATTACTCAAATTATAAAATTTCCGAGGGATTCACAGTCTTCATTACCCTGTAAGCATATGTCTACTAGCAGTATTTCCATGAATTTAAACGTGTTTCAAATATCTGTGTATTATTTACCTTAACAAGTTTATATAATCAATTGTATATTTTCCTAAAGATTAAAAAATATCAGAAAATTTTCATCCTGTTAGAATATGATGATAATATCAATATCATTTTATTAATTTTTCTAAAGTGCTGAAATTGATGACTTATAAATATATTCTACCTTATACTTACAGACAAGTACCTCAATCACCACTCATCAAAGAAGATTCTTTGGCAAGAGACAGAGATTATTACAGAGTTCCACAATTAAGACCAAGCATAAGTGGCAGATCTAATACACAACCTCTACACCTAAGGGTGACAGAACGTAGAACAAAGGGTAAAGTGAGCACTAGTCCATCTCTCAATTCTCATCATGAAATTCCCTCAGGTAACAGAGAGCTAGAAACAGAAAAGGTCACTAATATCCAAAGTGTAGAAAGTAACACTCTGCAGAGTGTGGGTTCTTGGTCAGGACTCCTATATTAATCTCTACCTATCTAGGGCTCAAGGCCAATTGCAAAAGAGTGGGTGAGAAGATTTTAAGAGCAAGGGAGTATGCACATGAGCATATAGAAATACAGTTCTACAAGTGTCCTGGGACCATGCTCATTTGAAACTACAGCAATGGTGTCAGCATGTCCAAGACCCATTTAAACTCAAGGACATCAAAACACAGCACAGAACAGTGGAAAAGTGATGCAGGTCCCTATCTCAATCAAAAAATCACAAGGCAGTTGATTACTGCTCTGTAAGGAATTGCTAATCTTCTTAAAGGGAGGGACTCTAGATAGGCTGAGTAGACTCCAGTGGATGAACTTGCTCTGAGGGATATCTGGGGACACTAACTTGACATGATTGGCTTTAATACACATGAAAGAATGTTTCAGTGGCGGGACTAGGAGAGCTTGTCAAGGAGACGGGTGTATAAAGTTGATTAAAATATTCTCCATGAAGTTCCAAAAAATCCCTTGATGCCTCCTGGAAATGTGCCATTGAGTTAAGTCTCACCTATAATTTTACTCAAATCTAAATCTCCTGCGTCAATTTTGGGAACATCTGTATTTTATAAGACACTGGTGCCTCTTATCCCTAGGCTTAAAATATCACATACATATAAGGTCAAGCAATTCTTCACCATCTTTATTCTTCCCAATGAGGATGCATGCACTACCTTTCAGCTGTTTGATGTTGATTCTCAAGTATATCCATATTCATTCACTTGCTTCGGGTGGGACAGCCAATTGAGGTTCCCAAGAATGAAAATCAGATACCCAGGTAAGAATAGTACATAATTCAGTGAATTTAGAGTTTTGTGGTTGTAAGGTTTCATTAGTATGAATTAGTATACTATCTATTTTATTAGGCTTAGGAATCTGTTAGTAGACAATAGAATTTTAGAAATATAGATTTCCCCTTCAAACTCAGTGGAATCTCTCTCTCTCTCTCTCTCTCTCTCTCTCTCTCTCTCTCTCTCTCTCTCTCTCTCTCTCTCTCTCTCTCTCTCTCTCTCTCTCTCTCTCTCTTTCTATCTATCCTAAGTTTCATAGAACCAATGCTATTATCCATTCTTATAGATAACATAGTCTCAAAGGAGATACTTTAATTGGGCATTCTATTAACAGCTAGAAAAATGTGATCCTGCTACATATCTTCTTGAGATACTAATCACATAAAGAAAATAGCTGAAGTCCATTCTGCTAAGGAGAAAGAAGAAATAGTAACAGGAAAAAAGAATCACAAGATAAATGAGTAGGAAGCACTGCTCTTACAGCAATGTAAGTTGCATGTCTGGAAGGAGGAGCAGGAACATGCATTAGTTACAAAAACCTCAGCACCACATATATTAACCTGAAAATATTTTACAGAATAATTCTACGAAACTGAACAGTTATTTTCTGCTAAGCAAATAATATATTGTATCTTCTCCTAAAAGGAGGCAATTTTCAAAATAGGGATTTCTATATTTAAAATAAGTCATTTAATCCATAAGGAGTATAGTGGTATAGAATTTAAGTTTTGAAAATAGCATATCCTTTCTCATATTTTAAAACATAGAATTGTGAGTAACATGAATTCTACATATGCTAATTTTACAGATATTATTCAGTAAGATACAAAAAAGCTACTATGAGTTTGGAATTTTAATATTTCTCTTTATATTTTCTTACAAATTAATGCATAAAGACTTTGTTCTATCATTCTGAATTTTTCTGAATCAAGATAATTTGGAAGTAGTTAGGCTTGTCCCCCTGCATTAATCTTTTGAGGAAAAACACTTTGTGTCTTTCTGGAGTGATATTTTTGATATGCAAATTTAATTGCAATAAAGATTCCCATATAAATTTTCTGCAATTTTCCATCTGACCTCATTTCTGTTCTGGAATTTAATGAAAATATAAAAACTAAATTAAATATTTTTTTTAATTTTTATTTTTTATTTTTAAGGGATTTTACAATATAATGACACAGTTGTTTGCAGATAATATTAATGTTACTCAGTATGTCATACAATTTGGTAATTGGTGCATTTTGCAAGTATCTATGTCCAAATTTTGAACAACCCAAGGTTCCCATAGTCCAGTTGGAGAAGCTTGTATGCATAGGCATGTTGATCAGTTAGGAGTCCAGACTATATTCCTGTAGTCTCACGATTCACCCCTATCTCTCTGCAGCCCTTACATTCTACCATGCCTCCTCTTACGCAATTTGTTCCCTGGGCTTTGGGAAAGGGGCACAAGTGGGTGAGAAGAAAACAGTCTAATTTCTTTGGAGTTGTCATTTTGTACTTTAGACTGTTCAGGTTGTTTCCCTTCATGGGTTGACAGCTTTCCCAGTGATACCCTTTTTAGTCATACTAACAAAGCACGAGCAATTGGATGTACAGGCATTTAAGCAGTACTAATTATTATGTCAAGCTAAGCTGTGAGCATAGACACAGATGCTTGGATGGTATGCTAATCCACAAACTGTGATTTCTCTATAAAGGGTGACAAGTTCTTATTGTGGCTTATAACATCTCCTAACCACTAGAGGACATAAGCTTGTGGCATCCACTGTGAGTTATTCCTCCACGGAGAGAGCTAATAGCCAATTAGATATTGGGGATATAGTAGAGACACACATGGCTGCCCACTGTTTGCACATATCTCGCAGGCTGTTGAGGTGTAGCTGATATGATGCGAGACACGTGCCGCCGTTCAGCTGTCTCAAGGAGACCAATATTATGTGTTATTGCTTTAGTGTGCCCTTGTGGTAACACTCTTTGGTATTCCAGAGATACCAGTTGTATTTAGAGTGACGTCTCAATAACATTCTTCATGCTCACACCGGGTCTTCGACAACAGGGACTTACTGCCTTTCTCCTTGCATATATCCCTTCAAGGCAAAAGGCCTTTATAATTTTGGGGGGGCGGGTTTGATCCCCTAGCCAACATCTCTAGGCAGAATAATTCATTGCTGATATCAGAGCTTCCCTGTATTAATATATTTTTTGCTAATCACAACTATAAACACTTTACTATTGAATTTGGTCTCAGTAAGAATTATCCTTCCACAGTTCCATGCCTATCACTCAGTTAAAAAGGGTAGTTATCCTTTTTTATAGGAAATTACCACTTTACACATTGGCTCTAGTTTACAGTTAGGGAGTGGCATTACCTTCATGTTCTCTTTATCCTGTAATATGGTGGAGGTAGTAAGGTTTCTCAGTATCTGGAAGGTAAACTTCATTAGGGCAATTATAAACAGTTAACCCCAATAAATTCAGAGAGATCCCAGTGTCTGTGACCAGGCAGTCTGAGGTTCCTCTTCTTTAATGTTCATATGGGTACACCTCTCTGCTGGCATTTCCCAGTCCATCCTGCAAAGCCATAATTTGTATGTTTTCAGGCATTTAGTTGGTGATTTTTACCTGTGGAACATAAAATTCTCCCCCCATGTGCTTAGTTTTCAAGACTCAGAAAAATTGAAAATTTATCATAGTTTTGGAACACAGAGTTTTCCTTTTTTATCCCAGAAAGGAGTACTACCCCACCTCCCACCTTCCCTCTTTTTTTTATTTATTTTTTTATTTTTAGGTTTTATGTTTTGACCTATATGATGCTAAGTTTTATTACACATACCCATGGGGATTGCCTCCCGCTCTTGGCTTTGCTCTTGGTTTAGTTGCTTTACTACTTGCCCAAGTGACGCTTATGCTCACAGCTTCATTTTACTCTGCGATCTGTAGGACGATTAGGATGAGTTCCACAACCATAATGTAGCGATATGCGAGTAGTCCTTTAAATTGTTACAAGTAAAAGAACCTAGGTATTACCACAGACTCATCTACTGCAGAAATACATCAAGCTAGATTTATTGCAGCTTGTTCACAATACAAAAACTACTAACCCAGATGCCCCTCAACTGATGAATGGATAGAAAAATGTGGTACATGTACACAATGGAGTTCTATGCAGCAATAAAGAAAGATGATATCATGAACTTGCAGTAAAATGAATGGAGCTGAGAGGATATTATATTAAGTGAAGTAACACAATCACAGAAAAACAAATGATGAATGGTAATCCCTCATAGTGGATGCTAGCATCAATAACCCAATTATAATATTTCTTGTGGAAGAAGGATTCATATTAAAAGAACAACAGAAAGACTGCATCAGAAAACGGACTGAAATGGTGATTCAGGAGGGGTGGGAGGTTTGGGAGAGGACATGGGTCTAGGGTCTATTAATATATGTTTAATTTAAAATTATACATGTATTTTACTTAAAATTTATATAACAACATCTTTGGGATTAACATATACAATGTTCTCTATAATTTTTGTGTTAAGCAGTATCATCTTGTAACATCCTCTTTACCTGTAGGATAATTTAACTTAAGGAATTAAGTTTGCTTCCCAAATTAACAACATACAGTCACCCCCCCAAAAAAAAAGGACAAATTTGATGAAATTTCACCTTGATCTCTGCCTATGGTATGTGTACTACAACTGCCTTTTTAGACTCATGGGTCACAAAAATTAAAATAAAATAAAAAAACGGGGGGATAGTTTACATATTAAACCTTTTGTCAAAAAATTTCAATTTAATCTTTAAGACTAACCATGGGAAAAAATTTGTATGTTCCCACACGGTCAAAACGTCACCAACTCAAAGGCTGAGAAAGAAAGGATACAGCCTTCTCATCGTGTAGGATGTACCAAGAAATACCAGCAGAAAGTTCTCTAACACTAAAAGGAAAGAAAAGCCTCCAACTGCTACAGGCAAATCAAACATCTCTGAGGACCGTATGTGTAACACAATGTTTACAGATGAGTCCTAATGTAACTTTACCTTTCTAGGGCAGCACAGTTTCAATATAGAGAACCTCCTTACCTCCTTTTTCATAGCAACAAAGAAAACATAGGTGGTAATGAAGTCATCCTCTAACGGTTAATTAGAGCTGACTGTTATGAGAGTAATCTCTTAAAACTGGTAGAAACTGCTTTCTTTAATTGACTAATATACATGGAATTGTGAAAAGGATTATGTGTCTGGGTCATGTCAGAACCAAATAAAATACTAAGTCTCTTGGTGCTAAAGCTCTAATGGTCACATAAGCAAAATATATTAACACAATACAAGAAGGCAATATTACTGATAGCAAGCAATGGATTAATCTGCCAAGGAGATGTTAGCCAGGGAACCAAGCCCTCCCCCCCCCAAAAAGGTAAAGGCTTATTGCCCTGTAACTGGGATATCTGCAAGAAAAGAGTGTGTAAAGGCCCACCCTGCGCAATGACCTGAATGTAACCATGGGAAGGATGTATTGAGATCACCACTACAGTATACAGTTGGTCGCTGGAATACCAGAGAGTATACCAAAGGGCCACTGAACAATAAAGAAATGTTGTCTCTTGTGTCAAGCCCAAGACTCCTCCACTAAATAGCTACACCTCACCTGCATTTGGATGATACTGTGCAATGGCAGCCATATGTATGATATATCCCAACTTTATTTAGATATTAGCTCTCTCCTTTGCGAGGAATAACTCGGGATGTGCCACAAGCTTATACCCTCTAGTGATTAGGAGATTTATGATGCCACAGTAAGCATTGTGGATCTTTTCAGGGAAAGAAAAAAAAAAGCCAATCCAGGGATAACACACTATCCAAACATCTGTGTCTAGGTAACCAAAGTAACCTACCATAGTAACTAGCAAGATTTAAATTAAACGTATGATATCTAATGGCGTGTGCTTCGATTTTAGTGATTGAAACTTTATCCCTGGCAATCGGTCAGCCCATGAAAGGAAATAGCCAGAACTGATCAGAGTAAAAACGACATCTCCAGACAAAGTAGAACTGTCTGTCTTCCTTGTCCACCTTGGCCCCATCTCTAAGCCTAAAGGAAAATCTGTGGGAAGAGAGGAAGTGTATACTTGTAGGAGGCTGTGATTGGGGTGAATGGTAAAACTACGAAGTTAGTCTGGAACACTTATTTGATCAGACTTGATTGAACATTCAGAGCCTCTCCAGCTAGATGGTGGGAGCCTTGGCTTGTGGGCTGAGGCACCCTCGTGCAAATTGGGTTTTTTTATGAAGGATGCTTGTGCTAAAAAAAAAAAGGAGCTAAGATACATCTGAACTAACTGGGAATATAAAATGCTGTTGTTTTATTATAGTTTGATTGGGTTGGTCTCTATATTTTTCTGATTAGATAACATCACAGTGTAACACTTTCTTTTACTTGTAGGACAATTTAAAGGAATTAAGCTTAAATTTTACTTCCCAAATAAGTAGAAGTCATAGTCCAGTCATATAACGTTAAAGAGCAAAGTGTTTATTGGGTAAAATTTATTTAGCAGGTACTCAACTCTGCCCAAGCTTTATCCACAAAGTATAGGATATTTTAAGGCTTAGTGAATTGTTTAGATTAGTTAAATTTAGGTGGTTTTGGTAGAAATGGTAATACAATTGAACTAATTGGGAATATAAAATGTTAATTTTTTTATCTATAATTTGTATTGGGTTAAGGTACACAAATGGCCTCTATGTTTTTCTGAATTATACAACATCACATTATAAATATTATATTTCTTAATATAGAGTTATGTGTTCAAGATAAACAATATTTTGGAAAGAAATAACAGGTAAAGTAATGTATAAAAGAAGAAATTTAAAATCAGCACTCACATATAACTTTTAGAGGAATAGTAAGACATGAGAATGGAAAACAAAAGAAAATAAAATCCCAGAGGATATGTTTCAATGCATATTGAAGTACAGAGAAAATCTGTTTAAGATTCACCAAGCTGTATTTAAAGTGTTCGCATATTTTTGGAAAGATAAAAGAAGTTTAGAGTCAAGCATCATCATTTATTTTTAATATTTTATCTTAATTTGCTTAAGTCGTGTTATTATTATTATTATTATTATTATTATTATTGATCTTTTGGAGATAGGGTCTCCCTTTTCTCCCAGCTGGCCTGGAACTCCCTCTATCGATCAGGCTAGCCTTGAACTCACAGAGATCAGACTGCCTCTGCCTCCCAAGTACAGGGACTAAAGGCATATGCCACCAAGCCTGGCCTTTAAGTTGTATTTTTTTTTTTTATCTTTTTGAGACAGGGTCTCCCTGTAGGCCCAGCTGTCCTGGAACTCACTCTGTAGACCAGGCTGGCCTTGTACTCATAAAGATCCTCCTGCGTCTGCCTCCCAAGTGCTAGGATTAAAGGCGTGGGCCACCACGCCCAGCCAAGTTGTATTTTTTTATGATGTTGAAAAGATGGCTAAAGTTTGTGTTCTAGTTTCTCTTCCATTGCTGTGACAAAACACTCTGACCGACACCAACTTGGGGAGGAAAGGGTTTATTCAGCTTACATCTCCTGAGTCACAGCTCATCACTTAGGGAGCCCAAGGCAAGAACTCAGGGCAGGAACCTGGAAGCAGAAGCTGAAGCACAAGCCATGGAGGAATGCTGTTCACTGGCCTGCTCCTCTGGCTCATGCCCAGCCCGCCTTCTTATACAGTATACAACAACCTGCCCAGGGTGGCACTACTCATTGTGGGCCGGGCCCTCCCACACTGCTCAACCATCAAGACAATACTCCACAGATGTGGCCACAGGCCAATCCAATGGAGCCAATTCCCCAATTGAGGCTCCCTCATCCCAGGTGTGTCAAGTTGACACTAAAGCTATCCAGCACAGTTTAGTAGTGCATATTGTTTTTACAAAGAACTGAAGTAGTTCCATCATAGCACTGAAGTCAAGTGATTCACAAACCAACTCTTTCCTCTGGCTTCTGAGGGCGAGGCATGAATGCATATTAATCCATAGATAGACACACTCATATACACATGATTAAATGTAAAAATAAAAAAATCTTTTAAGAAGAGCTATGTATTCTCATTTATTCACATTTCAGTATTTCTAAATAAAATAACTTATGCCATGCTTTTTAAAGATTTTTTTGACTTCTTTACTGTTTTTTTTTAATTTCGCACTATATATTTATTGTAATTATTTTTTATTTTTTATTATTTTTTATTTTCATGCAATAAACTTGGATGGTATTTAGTTCTTCTCTCCCATCCGCACCACCCCTCACTGCCTGCCACCCAATTTAATGTACTCTCAAACATAGTGTGACCTATAGAGTCTTATTTGTGTCTCTAAATGACTTTCATTGTGGGGTCTATCTACTGGGCCCACTATGAGTCTTATCCCTGTAAGAGTCTGTCTCCTTAACTCCTAGCAGCCATTGATTGCCACGAGTTCTTTAGGTTGGATTGTGATTTCTTACCTACTTTCCTGTGACTATGCTGAGATCACTTCCCCTATCTGCACACTTCTTACTATCCCCACTCTGTAGATTGATAAGCACCTGCACACTGACTTCATGATTATCACTTTGCCTGCTGAACAGGTCTAACCTGTTCTCGGAGGTTAACCATGGCACCAGCTGTGCCAGCGATCTGGGCCAATGAGCAACACTTGGCAAGTTCACGGAAGAGAAGAGACAGATCTATATCTACATCTATATCTATATCATCTATATCTATATCTATATCTACATCTACATCTACATCTATATCTATATCTATATCATCTATATCTATATCCCTATTTTCCCTGATTAAAACAAGTTGGCAGGAGCTCCTAATTTCCCTGCTTTTAACCCGACTCCTGGTGCCTGTGTGGTGACTTCGCCGTCTGCTCACCCCCATTTCTCAGCCATGATCGGAACTTGCTTGGCTGGAATGGAGTTTACTACACCAATTTCGAGAGAGAGAGAGAGAGAGAGAGAGAGAGAGAGAGAGAGAGAGAGAGAGAGAGAGAGAATATAAAGTCAGAGTCAAATGTGTGGGCCTAATGCCTTTCTGTGTGGGTACACCCACTGAAACCTGGCAACCTACAAAGGTTTCAACTTTAAAAGAGACTGACCCCCCTGCACCCCAAGTAGCCATTATTTGCCTATACTTTCTCAAGTAGAGTTACGGTTTCTTTCCCACGGCTTCATGATCATGCTGGAATTTGGTCTGGATTAAGCTTGCATGGGACTTGTGCATGCTGTCACCATTGCTGTGAGTTCATGTAAGTGACTGGCCAGGTATATGGAAAATTATATTTCTTTGTTGTCATTCGTTGGACTATAATATGAAATATACACATATTTATATATGCCTATCTTAACACAAACGTGTATGTATATGATGTGTTTTATATTTCTATATATCTCATACATATACATATATATGTAATGATCATTTTAGGATTTCCAAATTTATATAAAAATTCACTTTTAATTTCTTTTATTCACTTTTTTTCTTTTTCTCACTAAAGTTACATATCTTTTCTAGATGTGTAACTGCCAAGTGCGGTTTCAATTAAAGATCACAGACTGACAGATTTTATCATCAGTTGACAGTTCAACCACCATTGACATTTTCTATTTGTTGATTCAGCAATACTCTAAGGCTGTTTCTATCATCTGTTTCTTTCTATTTGATCTAATTATTTCTATTATTCTATAATCACTGTAGATAGAAAAATTAATAGGTAAATTGAAAACAAATATATTAAATTTTCATTTGTTCCAAACAATGTTGAATTTATAACCATTTTCCTTTCTCTCTTCCAATATCTTTTTCCCCCTTCTCTATAATTTAGTATGGGCCTGGCAAGGCTGAGTTCCTGAATGCCTCTTGCTCTCTGTCTGTCTCTCCTTGTCTCTCTCTCCTCTCTGTCTCTCCTTATCTCTCATCTCTGTCTCTATTTCTGTATTGCCTCTAATTTCCACAAACCCAGCTTCCTCTGCTACCTATTCTAAGCCTTTCTCTGCTTTGTTATCTTTGACAAAGTGTTTATTATCATGAGATCTCCGCTTTGACTTAATCTTGACATCAGTTGGCTTTTAGCTAGAAATCTGCAATTGAGATGGGGAATCTGTCATTCTTATTGACCTTTTAACAGCCTAGTGACAGGGACTCATTTCCTTTTCCTAGACTTTAGTTAAACAGATAGTGTGGGCCAGTTTAAATCAGAGATTTGGAAACACAATCTAACAACCTGACAAATAGGATTAAAGCATTGAATGTGTGAAAACATGCTTGTTATTCTAGCAGATGACAGAAGAATTTTAACTTGGCTTATATAAGCTTTTTTCCCAAACACAAGAGCCAAAATCAGCACAAAAAAATAAAATTGTTTTTCTCTTAGTCTTTTCTTGTAAGATTCTTCTTTACACTAAAACTGCTCAGTTCTACAGAATAGATTTTAGGCTAGAATCTTTCTGATAATCTTCAAAGCTATAGAAATTAAAGATCAAAAAACATTTATACAACCAGGACAAGTTTACTGTGGCTGCAGTGTAAAATGTATTTTAATGCTGTAAAGACTAAGTAAGCTGTAAATTAGGTATGTATATTAACACAGATATATATACATATATATATACATACATATATATATATATATATATATATATATATATATATTTAAAGAAGAAGCCATGAAATTGAGATGAAATAGGTTGGGGCTGTGTAGAGTCAGAGGGGATAATGTGGGGTGATGTTGTAAATATAGTGCTCAGTATGAAATTCTCCAAAAATAAAATATATGTGTTGTAGTGATGAACATTTTTAAAATCTTAGTACATAAAATCTACAATAGAATATAGTACAATTTCAACCATATTTGGTAATTGTATATGTGAATATGCATGCATTCTTAGTTTATGTAATTATATATTATATATTATATATCCCAATCATATCAGATATCTTTGAGGCAAATTGTGTCCTTCATATAAAAATCATCCATTCTTAAAAATATAGGAATATACATTAGTTTTTATTACTTATGTCTGGATAGACAGGTATATCAAAGTATGTTCATTTAATTTCAGTTTTATTAAGCACTTTAACAATTATACAATTATATGAAAGCTTATGTGAGATTCTGTTTTCAGGATATCATTTTTTGGTTATACTTTTTTTCTTTGTAATTTTCCACTTAATGGTTTCCCAATATGCTTCTGATTCATATTAATCTTTTAATAGCAATTATAACTCATCACTATAATAAATCATTTTAATGAACTTTTTAAAACACACTCCTGACATTAATATAAACCATTTAATACACAAATTAAGCAAATAGCAAATCATGATTTCATTTGAATTCCCTGCAGTAAGGTTGTTCATAAGGAATTATTTTGGCATTTGTGAATGCAGTTCTCTATTTCCATGGAAATTTATTTTTATTTTGTGTTTAATTGAGTCAATTTGAATCATTGTTCTAGAACTTTTACTTAGTTACATCCTGGATCAGAGTACCCAAGAAATGATTTATTTACAAATGTGAAAAGTTTGAGAATTTATATAAAGGCTTTATTGGTTAATATTGAAATATATTAGCAATTTAACTTTAGGAATTTATAAACCATTTGGAATTTTAATCTTTAAAATATGGTAGATGGGCTACAGAAAAAGACATTTTAACACAATCTCTTTATCTTCATGCTTTTGTCTTTTCTTAGCAGTAACTTATCTTTTTCAGTTCTCAGAGCCTAAAACATTTATGACACAGGATTTTGTAATCTTTTATTTAATTTTTGAGTATCTCATACAGAATATCTTAATCATCTTCATAACTCCACCTCCATTGACGTGCTCCCAGAGCTCAAACCAGTGGATTTCAAATATTCTGTCTTTGTTAAGGCCTATCCTGTCTAGTTACTTTCCCCAGATATCCCTCAGGTCAAGTTTATCCATTGCGATCTTGTCAGCTTACTGAGAGTCCCTCCCTTTAAGATCAGCTCTTTCTCTCCCAGCATTAATCAGCTACCAATAGTTCTTTGGCTAAGATCGGAGCCTGCTGCCTACTTCCATAATTCTATCCTGAGTTTTGCTTGCTTGAGTTTGCATAGGTCTTGCTCATGCTGACACCACTGCTGTTGGTTCATATGAGCAAGATTCCAGGAATCTCTTAGACTGTATTTCCAAATAGTCATGCACATACTCTCTTGGCTCCTACAGTCTTTCTCTCCACTTTTCAGCAATGATTCCTCAAGCCTGGGTGGGTGAATTTTAATATAGGAATCCTATTGTACTACCCGCACTCTACAGATGCTTATTTTCTACCCTTTGATAATTTGGTGTTTTTATTTATTTATTTTGTGTGTGAGTGAGGGTGCCTCTGTGTGTGTGTGTGTGTGTGTGTGTGTGTGTGTGTGTGTGTCTGTGTTTATGGCCCTTTGTTCCATAAAGGTGGCTCACTGATGATACTCGAGAGATGCCTTAGTATTCTCTCTACCCCTTGTTCCACTATGTATCATGAACTTTTGGTGTAGAGGTTCCATTGTATATGTAATTTACATTTGGGCAAGTCACAGATATGTCATTTACATTTGGACAAGTGAACAGTTGTGGAACTCTATAATCGTCTCCATCTATTGCAAAAGAGTTTCTTTGATGAGTGGCAACTGGCATACTTGTCTGTAAATATAAGGATCAGTACTTATCACATAGTAAGAAGTTACATTTGTTTTTGTTTTTGTTTTCCTAAAAGATGTCATGTTCTCCTTAAAGAAGTGCTCAAAATTTCCTCCTTGGCAATAACAACCAACCATCAATCCTGCATTTTTGCTCCACATTGGGGTCTTTCCCTCCCGTGGTTCCCCAAATGAAGTCCAGTAAGCACACATCCTGTCTTGATCCCCCTGTACTGGCCTCCGTGGTACAGCCCAGGTAGTCCAACAATGGCAGTCTATATTCTGACAAGGGAGGCTGAAATCCCCTTTGCTATTTAGTCCACAAACTGGGTATCTCAGTTGTCTCCATCTGGCATTGAAGGTTTGGAGGATTCTTGGAGAGACATGAGTCTTCATTCCATATTGGAAGGTTAAAAAGCTGGGTCTCGTGTCTTTGAGAGGTGCCAAAAGCAGTGGCAGCCACAGAGTAGATGCACTTGCCAGTAAGAATTTAAGACAGGCCAAATAACAGTACTCTCTCTTTTTTCTTTTTGTTTTTTTTTACTAAGATCTCAAGTTTTATGTCTGCAATATAGTTTCTCTGGTCTTACCTATTATTTATTTCTAGCTGTACTTTCCTTTTGGATGCTTAAGGCCACACAGTTAGCTCAGATTAATCAAGTTTTTGTTTTCTCAAGGTCAGTTGAGGATCTGGTCCTCAGAGGTCTCTCGGGGTTTTCTTAGGGGGAGGAGGAGGGTGGGAGCTCCTTGCTCCTTTCAGCTTTTCATTGACCGGTTCCATCCACTCTAGGACAAAATAAGGTGTTGCTAGACCAGGCTTCCTTTTCTGAAGCATGAGCAGACTTTCCTCTTTATAGACTGAACACTGGCTGAAGTCCCATTAGTGGCTCTCCAAGATTTCCCTGAACAGGAAGACTGGTGACCCACATTTGCAGGATATTTCAAGAGATGCCCCCATGCATAATCCCCTAAGACTTGGTTGACCTCTGAGGGCATGGAAAAAAAAATCCAATTCAAGTGACATGTGTATGTATGTATGTATGCTTGTATATATATTTATGTATCTCTCTCTCTCTCTCTCTCTCTCTCTCTCTCTATATATATATATATAATATATATATATATATATATATATATAGTATCAATACAAGTTGGAGAGAACAACAACAAACGAACTAAAAAAAAACTCTGGAATGACTCAGAAAAAGATGCAGGACATGTATGGCAGAGTGCAGGAACTCTGGTAGGGTGGAGGGCATGGAAAGGGAAGTGACTCTAGATTCGATTGAAAAATGATGTATGACTTATGGAAAAAGTTTAATAACAATAAAAAAGGAAGTTACATTTATCAATAGATAGATGTAATAGCTTTTGGATTTTCTATAAGATCTATGATCTCTCCATGTTGTATATTTGTCAATGTTTACATTACCATGCAGGAGTTTTCTCCTATTGAGCAATGCTTTAAGTTCAATTAGGTAGCTGTTGACTTGTCCCAAGATAAAAATGCCACTACTGCCCCAATATAACTGCTATATTAGTGATTTTTGTCATAATTATGTCTTAATGCTCGGGTTGGAAAACTGATTGATGTTCTCCTTTTAGCATCTTTGATAATGTTCTCCAAAACTATGAGAGCTGACCTTCAGGGAGGTAGCTTCCAGGTCAGTTCTAACTCCATTGTTCCAAATCCGGGGTCCATAGTTCCTGTCTTCAGGTGTAAGGTCTTATCTTTAAGTTCTGGGAGGCAATCAAGGTCTGTGGAAAAACCTGTGTAAATTTTGGGAGTCTTTTGAATTACCCAGATAGACCAACAACTCCATGAAGAATTCTACTGTCTTGCACTGTTTCTTGTTACACAGCCTTGGGCTATTCACATGGATTCATGTAGACATATTTTATATGTAACTTTTTATTATGACTTGAAATAACATTTCCCTCTGACTTTTTTTTTTATCTTTTTGAGACAGGGTCTCCCTGTAGCCCCAGCTGTCCTGGAACTCACTGTGTAGACCAGGCTGACCTTGAACTCACAAAGATCCTCCTGTCTCTGCCTCTCAAGTGCTAGGACTAAAGGCGTGCACCACCACGCCTGGCTTTCCCTCTGATTTTTAGACCAGATAAGGGTTATTTACCTCTCCCCCCTCTCTCCCTCTTCCCTCCCCAATTATTAAAGAGTACTGATAAGGATTTGTGTCAATGCCTCCCACCAGATGGTTGATATAATCGTGTTGATCTGTGTATTGATAGCAATTGATAGATACAAGAAAACATATTTGGTTTGTCAAAACGAAGAGGAAAAAATTACCTAAAACAAATGTAGGAAAATCCAAAATAACTATTCATGAAATCCCTTAATTCTGCATTTTGTTTTCTTTGTTTTACTTCTTATGTACTCACTGACATTAAAATTGACCAGAACTTCAGATTCATTTTCTTTCAAGAATGTTATATCAAACTGTTGGTTTAATGTATATTGGAATAATTTTTTCTAACTTGGCAATGTATTTTCCAGGTAACCCCTTTGAGCCTTGGCATGTGTGGCTGAGTACAAGACTATTGTCAGTGTAATTTTCTCTAAAAAATTGTAATTGGGCTTTCTTGACACTTGATCTAATTTAGTCACCTTCCAAGGAAGATGAGCTCCTGAAAAAGCTGTTATACATCAGTTAGCCCTGAGCTATCCTGCCCTCTGTAGTCATAAACATCAGGTTAGTTTATCTTTTCTTGAGTTTGCTTAATGGTTAAACTGAAAGTCCATAATTTGCAATAGAGATATTGTGTTTTTATCAAAATTTTCAGTGATTATCCAGGATTGTCTTTTATGTTATGACTTTCAATACACAATTATCCCATTTAGGACTGTTTTAATCTTTATATATAAATAATATTTGCAATTTGACAACCCTCTAAGGATATTTTAATCATTACTAATGCTTATAAATTTAAAGACCATTTAAAAGTTTTTCTGCTTTCAAAAATACTTCAAGACAACCTATTATATTATTTGCTTTCACACTAAATGATGCTTGTTAGATCTGAATAAAAGGCATGCTGACTAGAGTGATATGGAAGTTAAGAGCAGGACAGGGCTTTACCTAAAGGAACACTACAAGAATATACAAAACATTCAGCCTAAATGGTTTATTTCAAAATAATATATTCTAACAGAAATTCAATTTCTAAAGCACGTATTTTGTGATTTTTTTTCACTGCACAATGAATGTCCTTGTCAACAAAATACACTTCAAAGACTGGTCATTAGTATGCAAGCCATTTAAATTTCTAGTGTTTATTTCTTTAACCCTAGGAAAATTAGCTCAGGTAATGGTAGTCTCTGGTAGTCCCTATGTTTTTGTTTTTATTGTTTTATCCAGATTCTTTTTGGTTGTTAATGTTTTTGAAGAGACTCTTTAAGTGATATTATGAATGAGCTAACTCTTCCTAAAAATCTATTGATCTAGTCTGGTGATAATACACCACACATAATACTCATATCTGAGAAGGAAAACAATCCCTCCTTTGCTCTAGTCATTGAAACCAGTTAGCTCACCCAGATCCAAGGGCAGGAAAGAATAACCAAAAATAAGGCTGAAACATGAGATAAAAAGCATGTTTCAATCATGGAAGATGCTTTTTTTTTCACAACTTTTTTTTATTGATGCTTTGTGCATTTCATACATCATTTTCTTTTTTTTTTTTTTTGTTTTTTTTGTTTTTTTTTTGTTTTGTCTACTGGATAATTTATTAGAGGTTCATCTGAGTTGTCTTAGAAGGCATCTGGGAGGCTGTATCACAGTAACCAGTATAGGAAGATAAACACAGGACTCAGTGCTTACTGAACCTCATTTGGTGACCATGGGAAAGGAAGACCCCAGTGTGGAGCACAAGGGCAGGACTGATGGTTGTTTAGGTTTGACAAGGAGGAGCCTTCAAACAGTTCCTTAGGGAAAATACGACATCTTTCAGTTCCTAGCATAACAACCACGAGGTGAGATAAAGCAGGAGATCGAATGTTGGAGTACTGCAATTTACCCAGTTACTGATGAAGCTGGTTAGAACTTGCATGAACTCCAATTGCNTGTTAATGTTTTTGAAGAGACTCTTTAAGTGATATTATGAATGAGCTAACTCTTCCTAAAAATCTATTGATCTAGTCTGGTGATAATACACCACACATAATACTCATATCTGAGAAGGAAAACAATCCCTCCTTTGCTCTAGTCATTGAAACCAGTTAGCTCACCCAGATCCAAGGGCAGGAAGAATAACCAAAAATAAGGCTGAAACATGAGATAAAAAGCAGTTTCAATCATGGAAGATGCTTTTTTTTCACAACTTTTTTTTATTGATGCTTGTGCATTTCATACATCATTTCTTTTTTTTTTTTTTTGTTTTTTTGTTTTTTTTTGTTTTGTCTACTGGATAATTTATTAGAGGTTCATCTGAGTTGTCTTAGAAGGCCTCTGGGAGGCTGTATCACAGTAACCCGTATAGGAGATAAGACAGGACTCAGTGTCTTACTGAACCTCATTTTGGTGACCATGGGAAAGGAAGACCCCAGTGTGGAGCACAAGGGCAGTGCTTTATCTCACTACATACATTTTCCAATTCAGTTCAGACATATCCCCCTTCCCTTCACCCCACCCCCACCCCAACCGAGATCATGCATTCTGCCAATGACTGTCCTGCATATCTCTCTAGTTTTTTTTTTCCATTTTTTAGCTATAAGTGATAATCCCATGGTACAAGCATCCTTCATGTTAACCAATTTGCAGGCTGCTGTGCCCAAAACACCCACAGCCCACCTTCCACGCGGGGGGTGAGGGGTTTGTATGTTCATCAGGTTAATCAAATGAGGGTCCAGACTACATTGCTGTAGTTTCACTCTTCACCCCAATTCAGCGCCTTACATTCTACCACACCCCCTCTTCTGCAAGTTATTCCCTGGGCTTAGAAAAGGGGCACAAGTGGATGAAGAAGAAGAACAGTCCACTCTCTCTGGAGCTGTTGTCTTGGATTCGGTTCAATTCTGGCTGTTTCCTTCATTAGCTGACAGCTGTCTCAGGATAACCTTTCGAACCTATAATGAGCACAAGCAATTAGATATATAGGTATTTAAGCACATTAATTGTTATGGTAGGTTACTTTGTTATAGACATACTATGTTTAGATGAGATGTTGATCCACCGAACTACAATTTTTTCCTGTTAAATATGACAGGGTCTTACTGTGGCTTATTGATATCTCCTAACCTTAGAGATGTAAGCTTGTGGCATCAGCCATGGGTCATTCCTCCAAGGAGAGAGCCAATAGCCAATTAGATTTGGGATATACAGGCATATGGCTGCCTCTGCTGCAAATTATTTCCAGGGAAGGTGAGGTGTAGCTGGTGCTGCGGTGGAGTCTTCTTGACTCAAGGAGACCCGTATTTGCTTTATTGGTTTGTGGCCCTTGGTAACACTCTCTGGTATTCCAGAAGCCCACTACGCCATCTGTACACTTGCATGTGTGGTCTCAATGCATCTTTTCCATGTTAACATCAGGTCTTCAGCAGCAGGGCCTTATCGCCTCTCTTCTTGCAGGTATCCCAGTTTAGAGGCAAGGAGCCTTTAACTTTTGTGGGACCTTAGATCCCCTGGCCAACATCTCCCTGGTGGATGCTTTAAGAACTATCATTGGAAATTAGTCATGTGCTGTTTCCTTTTCTAGCTGGGAATATTCTGAAAGATGAACACAAGTATTAGCTTTTGAGCGACAGCTTAGAGTTAAGATTGATTAATAAAGCAGACAGTGACATAAACTGAAAGGGTCATGTCACAGAAGACTCCAGACAGGATTTTCACTAAATCAGAACAGGACCATTCCCAAGGTTGAAAGTAAGAACTGGAATGATTCTGTAAAATGAAACCTTGTGAACAATAATCATGGAGTTGCACTTTGTTACCTTTAGTGGATTTGGGAGTAGGTATTTTCATACTCAATCGCAGAGGACAAACGGGCTGTCCAGAAAACCAAACCAGCTCAGGAAAAGAATCAAAGTGACATGGAGAAGACCAGACTGTGAACAGTGAATTTTGAGTTATTAACTGGGAGGAAGTGGCACTTTCTCTATTTTCTAAGAAGAATTAAAAAAAAAATATTTCCTTGTGAGTATGAAGTATATATTTAGCTAAAGTTTCTTAAAAGTATTGTTTTTTAAATTATTGTAAATAACAAAATAACATAAATGCTAATAAAAATAAAACACTATTTTAACAGCTGTAATAAGTAAAATATTAAGAAATATTTTTACTTCATTTCAAGTATTTTTAATATATTTAACAAGTATTTTCTAAAAGCATATATCTTCTTCCATTCTTTCCTCCCCCAGTCCATGATGATCCCTGAGTCATATGGGTAAAAGTTACTTTGCAAATATATCACTTGGGGCTCACTGCCCCACAGACTCTTATTCTCTGCCAAAAATTTGTCACAGTTTCTATCTGTTGCAAAAATGTAGTATTGTAGTTCAACACAATCTTCATAATCACAAAACCAGTTGAAATGCCATGGAGAATAAGGAGAAATTTCATAAGCTTCCACCTGAATATGTGTGTGAGTTTCACAGAGGGACAAGGTAACTGATACTCTTTCTCCTCCCCAGGATCATATATTACACCTTATAGGAATATGTAAGCTAGTTGACAAACAAAATTCTTTCAGTTCAGTTTCAGCCTTTATTTTTTCTATATCATGCCATAATATTTTATCATATACTTCTGGTGGGTAACCAATAGGAATGAAAGTTTGGAGATCTAGATCCTCAATGACCAACTGGTACTAATTAGGACCCCCCCATTAGCACTGGGATTTTTGTTTTATGAGTTAAATAATTACTTGAAAACTACCAATTTTTAAATTAGATTCAGAAATATTTTCTTGTCTTGGTATATGACATTTTACATTAACTTGCATATATTAATAAAATACGACCAAGCAAATTGAATATTCTACATTCAGATAACAAGTGATCATATATTTTCCCCAATCCATTTTTATTCTTTCAGTGAAATTTTAAGTTTTACTGAATGTTTGAATTTGAAAACACACACTGATATTTCCTCTAATCTACAAAAGACTATTGATTTTTCCATTCTGTAATCTTCCTCTTTACAAGAATGATGGCATTCTTAGTGCTACAGAAGATGTTTCATTTCATATGGTCTCATTTAACAATTGCTGGTCTTAATGTGGGTTTGCATGTGCAACTACCCCATTGTATCCAAATAACAGTGTCCTTATATTCGTCTATCATCTCTGGCTCATACAATCTTTCTGTAAACCTCAGGGAACGTCTTTGAATATGTTCCCTGAGCTTAGTGTAGTGATATAATTGTCACATTTGGAGATGAACATTCTGCAGTGTCCTATTCTCTTCATGATGGCTATTTGTGGGTCTCTGTGTTAATTCCCTTCTGCTGCAAGACTTCTAGGGAGCATTCAAACATGTACTAATCTATTTAGTATAAGAGTAAGTCATTATGAATCGGTTTAATATTTTGTCTATTTAGCAGAATTATGTTACGTTGTCTCCTATGGCCAAGCACCTATTACCCACAAGTTCTTGGCCCAGATGACTGTCAGGTATGGACTTCTTATTTTGAAGCTGACCTCAAATAAAATTAAAAGGTCTTTTGTTACTTCATTTTATTCATGCCACTGTTGTAAAAGTGGGCATATTTTGCCAAGCCAGTTGGTATTGTAGCTCACAGGGCTCACAGCTAAGGTTAATGATTACCATTTTCTGTTTATAATATGCACAGCCCCTTCTAGTACTATGAAAGCACTGCCTACCTCTCATTTTGCTGGAAGACGCTATGAATGCTACTGGAACAGAAAAGTTACCATCAGTCTTACTCAACTATGACTCCTAGAAGCTGCATGATGACCAGCTTGTCAGTCATGTCTACTGGTGCCATAATGACACAAATGGTATAGGAGCAAGCAATCATTATCCGATTTGACTTATGGCCTGGTCCATGAGATGAAACCCATACCTCACACCATTATCAAGGGCCAAGAACCTATGACTGGATAGAACATAGATTCCAAGAGACAACCTTTCTAATATTCTGCTAAACACACATAGTATTAATCTGACTAGTAATGACTTCACATTATACCAATATATTTATGTGTCTCTCAAGTCTCATCAGAGTATCCTCATTTGGCGCTCAATGCCAATTAACAGAAACCCACAATTTGTCCATTTGCCAACAAAAAGAGAATGCTCAGGCATAAATAGAATATTTATATCACACCCTGTTCCTCTAAGGCTCAAAGATCATCTGAGAAGAGACAGGGAAAACATAGAGACAGAATTGGACAATGATAATGCTCCTTAGACACAACATCTCACGTGAACATATGAACTCATGTCAGTTGTAACATCATACACACAACCTGCCAAAGCTCAAGACGAACAAAATCCCATCCTGGAAAATAGCACTGGCAAGATTATCCACCCCTGATTGAAGAAAAATTGACACTTGATAGATGCTGAGAGAGGAGGTGTCACTCTTCCTTGTGAATGAAACACTTGGTCAGTCAACTACATTACAGTTGATGGTGACAAACCCAAAAACATGTGGGCACCATAAATTGGACTTTTTTTTTCTTTGGTCTTTTTGAGATACAGTCTCCCTGTAACCCCAGCTGGCCTGAAATTCACTGTATAGACTAGGCTGGCCTTGAATTCACAGAGATCTGCCAGCCTCTGCCTCCTGAGTGCTGGGATTAAAGGCATTTACCACCATGCCCAGAAACTTAACATTTTTTGGAGTAAACAGCTTTGGATGTTTTGGGATGCGAGGTGTACCTGAGAGGTTCTTGGAATAGAGGACGGAGATCTTGAAAATACACTGTAAAGAATTCGCCAAAAATTAGTAAAATATTTAACAAAGAAAAATGCATGGTAAAAGACTATATTGTCAGGGCTGGAGAGATGGCCTAGCGGTTAAGAGCACCAACTGCTCTTGCAGAGGACCCGGGTTCGATCCCCAGCACCCACATGGCAGCTGAGAACCATCTGTAACTCTAATTCCAGGAGAACTCCAGTTCCAGGGGAATCCGACACCTTCTTCTGACCTCTGCGGCATTGCACGGCACGGGTGCACAGACCTGCATGCAGACAGCACATTCATACACATACAGAAAAAAAAAAGATTGACGAGGTACATAGCTCTCTCTCTCTCTCTCTCTCTCTCTCTCTCTCTATATATATATATATATATATATATATGTATATATATATAGCAATCCAAATAGCTTGCTTTATTGATGCCTCATAGAAAGTGAAAGATCACAAACCTGCATGCAGACAGTACATTCATACACTTAGAAAATTAATTAATTAATTAATTAATTAAAAAAGACTATATCAAGGAAAATAAATGTGTTTTGTTTACCCATGTTTTCTTTATTTTTTTGTATTTTGATTCATCTTTGACACTATATTTCAGTATACTTAGTATAAGGAAATGATGGCTGGGACTGCTGACATTATGTCATCAACATGACGAACTCCATTATTTTATGTCATGTCTCCTGATGTTTAGTGTATCATTAATTTAAACCATGGATCAGAGATTGGTAAAATAGACAAACTGAAAAGAAATACTTTAGATCATCACACATAACGTTCTATTTATTCTACTTCTGCTAGGTTACTTTCTGCTGCTGTATATTCACAAAAACCAAGGCATGCTAATATTCTAGAAGTCCATCGACAAATGAATGAATAATGAAACTTTAATGCTTATATACAATGAAAATTTATTCACCTATAAAGCCAAGAAATTATGAAGTTATCATTCAACATTTTAGATCTGTGTGTTTAGTTTACAGTACCTGTAGAATCTTGGAAACTAGGGAGGAAACATTGGTGAGGAAGTACAAAAGCTTTTACTGACAGGGACAAACTGGGAACATGAAAGGGGGAAGAGAAACAATGGGGAGAGAAGTTTAAATGTGGAGAGGGATGAGAGGTTAGGGCAGAAGAGGGATAGGGATGAACTATTGAAAGAAGCAGGGCCAATGCATGAACTTAGAGCAGTGCTTACAGGCAACAGAGAGCTTTCACTTGTGAACTTGTGGCAATGCTGGCATCAAGTATGATGAGTCCACGCAAACTCAGACAAGGTCTTAGAATGGAGCAGCAGAAATGTGGGAGACTGGCCCTGGACTGAGAAATACAGGATACTGATTGCTATTGAATGAGTAAGACTATGCCTTACTTAAGATTTCTGGATGTGCTGACTAGACTCCAGTGGATGTATTTTCATGGAAGGAGATCTCGATTCAAGAGGTTGACTGCGATTTGCCAGAATCCTGTTTAGAATTTTGGCATCTGTGTTCATTAGGGAGATGGGTCTATAGTTCTCCTTTCTGGAGACTCATACGCTAAAATAAAGGGGGGGGGGCACAGAAAGACATGAAACCTTTTCGTCAAACCCTTGCAATTCAAATCTTAAAACTAACTACGGGAAAAGATTTGTTTGTTCCAACAGGACAAAACGTCACCAACCTAATGGCTGAGAAAGAAAAAATACAGCTTTGCATTGAGTAGGATGTACCAAAAAGTGGCAACGGAAAGGCTGACCCGTCTGAACATTCAAAGGAAGAAAAGCCTCAGATTGCCATAAACATCGAACCCCTCTGTGGATCCTACATGTAACAACTAGTTATAATGAGTCCTAATGAAACTTACCTTCTAGGTGCCACAAAGGTTCTGATATGAGAGACTTCCTTGCCTTCCCACCCATAGAACAAGGAGAAATATGACAATGATGAGGTCGCTCCCCAACTGTAAATTGGAGACAACTATTGTAGAGGTAATCTCTTATAAAACCGGTAAAACTGCTTTCTTTAATTGACTACTAGACATGGGAACTGTGGAAGGGATTACTCTCTGTTCAGAACCAAATATAATACTAAAGTCCTAGGGCTATGCACTCAGGCAAAATATATTAATACAGGAGCTCTGACATCAGCAATGGATTGTTCTACCAGGTGGATGTTGGCCAGGGGATCCAAGGCCCCACAAAAGGTAAGGGCTCCTTGCCTCTAAGTTGGGATACCTACAGGAGGAGAGGCAATAAGACCCTGCTGCCGAAGACCTGACGTTAACATGGGAGGGATGTATTGAGACCACACATGCAAGTGTACAGATGGCCTCTGGAATGCCAGAGAGTGTTACCAAAGGCCACTAAACCAATAAAGCAAATATGGGTCTCCCTGAGTCAAGCAAGACTCCACCGTCAGCACCAGCTACACCTCACCTGCCTGGAAATACTGTGCAGCAGAGGCAGCCATGTGCCTGTATATCCCAAATCTAATTGGCTATTGGCTCTCTCCTTGGAGGAATAACCCATGGCTGATGCCACAAGCTTACATCCTCTACAGGTTAGGAGATGTTATAAGCCACAGTAAGACCCTGTCATATTTAACAGGAAAAAATGTAATTCATGGATTAACATATCATCCAAACATATGTGTCTATACCAAAGTAACCTACCATAACTATTAGTGCTGTTTAAATACCTATATATCTAATTGCTTGTGCTTCATTAGTAGGATCGAAAGGTTATTCCTGGACAAACTGTCAGCCCATGAAAGGAAACAGCCAGAATTGACCAGAGTCCAAGACAACAGCTCCAGAGAGAGTGGACTGTTTTGCTTCTCATCCACCTGTGCCCCTTTTCTAAGCCTAGGGAACAATCTGCGGAAGAGGGGGCATGGTAGAATGTAAGGGCTGCGATTGGGGTGAATGGTGAAACTACAGCAATGTAGTCTGGACACTCATTTGATCAACTTGATTGAACAAACAACCTGTCACCCCCCAATGGATGGTGGGGCTGTAGGGGTTTGGGCACAACAGCCTGCGGATTGGTTTTGCATGAAGGACGCTTGTACTCATGGATTATCACTTATAGCTAAAAAATGAAAAAAAAAACTGAGAGAAAGATGCAGGACAGTTATGGCAGAATGCATGATCTGGGATGGGGTTGGGGTGGGGGGGAAGGGAAAGGGAAATAAGCCTGAACTGAATTGGAAAAAATATATGAAATGCACAAAGCATCAATAAAAATTAAATTAAAAAAAAAGAGGTTGACTGGATAGGGTTTAGGTTGGCTGTTGTAACTCATGAGTTCTAATAGGTTTGGGGCATGAGGTGGACTGTGCTTGACTGGAAACCATTGTGGGAGATGTATAAACTCTCAATTAAAAAAGGTTCAGCAGTTCTTGACAAAGTTTAAGTTTTTAAAAGGTTTATTTTTTATTATTTCTTTCTCTGTATAGAAATGTTCTCCTAAATAGATTTTCTGTGTCAGTCAAATGAAAGAAGTTTCCTTCAAATTTATAACTCATATAAAAAATAGCAACAAAAATATAGATAGTCAAATATATTGGCAGGTAGAACTTTATCTTGTCAGAAATTGATAATTGGTAATATCAAGTATTAGACTATTTTTTTTTTTGCTAAAACAGAAGCAAATATATAGCTTTCATGTGCGCCATGTGTCCAAAGTGTGAAGAATATGAAGAAATTAGTTTCAATAAGCATTTTACTTTAAAACTGCACTTTAGAAATTATGAATCTAGATTCTATTTGGACTGTGTCAAAACAATTTTCCAGACTAGGAATCTTGTTGCTCATCATTTTCAGTCTTTTATTTGTTTGGATTCACCTTTTCAGTGAAAAATTACACATTGGTTTCAAGACTTTCTCTATGGAACAAACACAGTAAATCCCATCCCAAGCTGTTCATCTGGAAAGTAACATTTAGTGTCAGTAGACTGGGAATGCAAAGCTGAGCTGGCAGCATACAGAGTTCTAGTCATTTCTGTATAGAAATATTATCCAAGGGTCTCTAAAGAATCCTTTTATAGAAGTAGTAAATTGGCTTTTTGGTTAATAAATCAACCATATATTTTACAAAAAGTACAGTTTGTCATTATGAAGTATGAAAACCTGAATTTATTCTACTCTACAGTGAGGAGAAGCAGCAGTAGGAGGGATTCCTATGGTAACACACTAGAATTGAGCTCATGCAAACTATGCCATTCTAAAATTTTGATCATCCAAGTCTAAGAGGATGACCTTGAGCACCAAGGTGAATGTCAGAGACAGATGTGTGAAATGTAGAATAGAAAATATAGTATTAGACTTTCCAATTATCTTTGCTTCCTACTATATGTGAAGCTTGCCATATCCATACTGCCAAAACATAACATTATTAATACCACTGAAATCAAAAGAAAATATCCCCCAAGCCCTCAGAGATTCACTCATAATAAGTTGCTCTAGGAATCTATCTAGTCTTTCCTTAGCCAAGTTAAGTTGACACATAAATTTACTTATCACAGAACCATGTCTTTTTAGTTAACAATTATTAAAATAAAAACCCTAAAAGTCTGACACAATTAGCATGAATTTTAGTAATTGTGTTGCAAATGAATACGTGCGTATATGTATGTAGGTGAATTCAATCTGAGTTTAGTTATGCACGGGATAGCATTTCCAGCCAACGCCACCCAGAAGCACAAGGGAGAGTCATAGGACCTCTCTGACTATGCACATGGATTAGGATGTGATGATGAAAATGTTTGGGATTGGTCCCTGGGAGGTGAGGTCACACTACATATATAATACATTCATTTTGAATAAAGCAGCATTCTATATTTGGATTCATACCGTACCATGTGTCTGTGTGCTGGGCTTCTCACGTGTGTGCTTCCTGCATGGCCTGGCCCACCATGGAAATAAATGGGTTGAACCTCGTATGTGTATGTGAATGTTTATGTGTGTGTGTGTGTGTGTGTGTGTGTGTGCAACAAGAAAAGACAATAAAACAAAAGCATACTAATGAATGGATATTTCTATATCTATATCTATATATCTATATAGATAGAGAGAGAGAGAAAGACAGAGAGAGAATAAAGTTCATGTAAGTCCTTTGAATGCTCTCTTAAGATAGAATGCATTTTCAATGCAAAATAATGCTTTAAATGTGCACTGACCACATGTGATTCCATAAGGAACTGTTGCCTTACTGAGAAATCTGAATTATGTTTTATTGTTTGAACATTTCTGTATGCCGTAGTTCTTTTTAAGTATTACTAAACTTAGTCTGTGTTATTCTTTAAGAATTTTAAGTACTCAAATAATGAAGTGAAGCCTTATGTAAAAAGGTTTAAAATAATCATAATTTTACAATTTCTGAAAATAATGATTTATTATTTCTGAACCTTAATGAGTTACATGTCAAGAAGTTAAAAAGTAGAAATTTGCAACATTTCAGTAGATGTTATAATTCTAAGGCATATCATTGTTGTTACTAAATGAATGTACATTTTGAAAATTAATAAAACAAAGAAAACTATTTTTATTGGAAACACATGTCCATAGTTCAGTGTGTAAAGTTCGAGTTTTAACGGTACTTACTATTTCTATCCAATTTTCAAAAAAGCCTGGACTCTGTTGAAAGGATTCATGCTATAAGAAGCCAATAAATAATTTCTTGGGGTAAAAGATCATTGTATGTAAGGAGAAACACTCTATGCCCTCAAGCTCAGGGACTGAGGCTTGCCACCTCCCAAAACATTGAATGCATCCAATGAACCATTCAAGGGACTTTATCATGCAAGATGAATATTTATCCAACCATAGGTGACAGATAATGATTTCAAAATTCTACACCTACAACATCACAAGTAAGAAAAAACAATTGGAGATCCAAAATGGCAGCCCATCAGGAGCAAGAGTAGCTACGTAAACTCTTAGCACAAAAACTTAGAAACTTGACTCTAGGCCTCTATTTTTACTTAGGACGTGGAAAGTATGAGGGATAATAAATAACTAGGGGGACAAGATAATGAAGTTTTGCACACCCAAAAGGTGGAAATGAGCAGCTCTGGCCACCCACATGCATTAATGGGGAAAAGCCAAGCAAGGTGGCCCACCCACTTGCCCTGGTGATACATGAGGTCAGCCTACCATAATCTTTGGAGAGTTGTTGTCAAGACCTGGCTGCAGTCCTCAACATGATAAATGTGAGAAGCCTACAGACTTTAGAAAATAAACTAGGGTACACAAGGGTAAAGCTGTCATGTGAAGGTGTGAACCCTCCCAACTGCTACTCAGAGATTCTTGGGTTGAGGCCTTGGATCTAATTGCTGTCCTGTGAGGACTTAGCTTCTGCTTTTACCCACAGTAAAATATATGCGGGGACTCAACCTGTTGAAAAACACCTTGGTGGAGTCATTTTTCTGATTGAAGACCCAAAATAGCTGATGTATAACTTGTAGGCAAAGGTTGTGAACAACTACATTTGATGAAGAAAGCCAAAAGTTTCTATCATCTGAGAAAAAAAGAAATCCCTACATGATATTCCAAAGTGGTATGTCAGATAAACAGAATTTAAGAGTGAAATTCTATTTCAACAGAACTTGGTGTATTCTGACCCAAAACCATGTACAAGGAAAGGAGGAGCAGCCTTACTTTGGAACACCCGAGTGTAAGAATTATAGAACCTTGACACTCTAGTGGGAAATGATTTCTCAGCAAGCCAGCTCAGATGTGTTATTTAAGACATATGCGGTTTCATAGAAGACACAAAGTTGGGGGTGGGGATGGCGGAGGTTGGAAGAGGGTGGAGATGGCCAAGGAGGTTTGAATATATTCAAAAATTATCAAATAAAATTCTCAAATCAATAAAACTTTTCTTAAACTTAAAACAGAAGCCAAAAATTTGCACTCAATAAGAAAGGTGCCATTATGTATTTCCCTTTTACAATATACAGTGTGTCCAGTCACCTACTTACATTGATAATAAGAGACTAATATAAAACAAAAAAAAAAGTATAGGCGCTGGAGAGATAGCTCAGCAGTTGAGAGCACCGGCTGAGGACCAGGGTTCCATTCCCAGCACCCACATGGTAGCTAAGAACCATCTTTAACTCCAGCTCTAGTGGAATCCGACACCCTTTTCTGACATCCGCAGCATTGCATGACACGGGTGCACCAAGCCTACCTACAGACAGTGCACTCATACACATAAAAAATAAATAAATAAATAAATAAAAAATATCATTACTAGTAACTTTAATTTCTAAGTTTAATATTACTGACACTTTGTAAGTATATGCACTAAAATAATTTTATCATAAAATTTTTTGTCATAAAGAAATTACTTTCCTCACTCAAAAACGAAAATGCAATATTTTAGTTATTTGAGAATTTTGTTCTGAAAACGAGTTATTTAATAGATTATTTAGCATTTCAAATTAAGTATCAATTTATTTAGAAGGACATTCATTTCCATTAATTACAAACCATTTTAATAGTAAATTGTGGTATTAATATTCATATTCCAGTTTAATCTTATTATGATATTCCTTAGTCTAATCAGAATATTCAAATTCTTGGTATTACTCAGTGTTAACATGCTTTTAACAAATCACATAGGAAAATGTTCCTTGGTGCATTGAAAAGTATATTCTGAAGTAGGGATATTTTTGTGATATTTAATAACAGTGCAGTTATGGGTAATCAAAAGTAGAAAATTATTTAGAAGAATATTTCCTTTTTTCTCATGAAGTTATATTTTTGGAATACTAATTAGTTGTTTAAATGCATATGCAAGGAAAATACACATTTATGAATAAAAGATCTATTATTTTAATAAAGTTGCTCCAAATAAAGTTATCCTCAGTTGGAGTCTGGAAAAAAATCTTTTAGTCTCATTTACAATGAAAATTTACACCATAAAATCTGTGTATGCTTATATTATTGCTTAATCATGCAGCTTGAAGGAGCCTCACGAGTTGTTTGAAAATTAATACAGTATCTGTCTCATAGATTGTAAAAATTATGATACTGTTATATTTTGAACATGAGAAAGCAATAAAAAATGACTGATGATCAAAATTCTCTTTGGATTCGCTTCTAATACCCAAGAAGGTATTAAAACTTGGCATTAATAGCAAGTGGGACTCATTATTTTAAGTAAATTAAGTTTTTTTTTGTCTTTTTTAGACAGTGTCTCCAATTAGTCCCAGCTGTCCTGTAGCTCACTCTGTAGACCAGGCTGGCCTTGAACTCACAGAGATATGCCTGCCTCTGCCTCCCACATGCTAGGATTAAAGGGGTGCACCCCCATACCAGGCTACTTTAAGTAAATTCTTTTTTTTTTTTTTAATTTTATTTATTTCTGTTTGTGTATGAATGTACTGTCTGCATGCAGGTCTGTGCACCCGTGTCGTGCAATGCCGCGGAGGTCAGAAGAGGGTCTCGGATTCCCCTGGAACTGGAGTTCTCCTGGAATTGGAGTTTCAGACAGTTCTCAGCCGCCATGTGGGTGCTGGGGATTGAACCTGGGTACTCTGTAAGAGCAGTCGGCGCTCTTAACCGCTAGGCTATCTCTCCAGCCCCAAAGTAAATTCTTTAAGTACCATCACCAAATTAGTTTTAGCTAATAATATGCATTATATTTGCTGAGTTCTTTACATAGTAATTTTAGAGTATTTGAAATTAAAATACTCTATTTTAAGTTTCTAAAGAACATCTACTAGACATGTGAATAAAGAATATATTGGGGCTGGAGAGATGGCCTAGCAGCAAAGAGCACCAACCGCTCTTGCAGAGGACCCGGGTTCAATCCCCAGCACCCACATGGCAGCCGAGAACCGTCTGTAACTCCAACTCCAGGAGAGCTCCAGTTCCAGGGGAATACTCTACCCTCTTCTGACCTCCACGGCATTGCACGGCACGGGTGCACAAACTTGCATGCAGACAGTACATTCATACACATAATAAATAAATAAATAAATAAAAATTTTTTAAATAAAAAAAAGAATATATTATTTAGTTCCATCCATTTACCTGCAAATTTCATGTTATCTTTCTTTACTGTTGCATAGAACTCCATTGTGTAGATGTACCACATTTTCTCAAGCCACTCTTTGGTTGATGGGCACTTGGGTTGGATCCAGCTCTTCACTATTGTCAAGAGGACTGCAATAAACATGGCTATACATGTATCTCTGTGGTTGGAAGAGTTGGGTGGATATATACCCAGAAGTGGTATAGCTGAGTCAGGTGGTAGGCTCATTTTGAGTTTGTTAAGGGTTGTCCACACTGCTTTCCATAATGGTTGTCCAAGTTTGCATTCCCACCAGCAGTGGATGAGTGTTCCCTTTCCCTACAACCTCTCCAGCATTTGGTTGTAGGAATGAAACTTTGCCTGGCTTGAGGCAAGAACTTGTAAGACCTGTCCTGCAAAACCTCCAAGAGTTATCTGATAGCTCTGTGAGTTATCTGTAGCTCTGGAAGGTCTGGGATATTACAGTGTTTTCTTGTCTCGCCTATCTCTGCAAAGTTCCAGAACCAAAGGGCCCCTTCCCTTTGTGTGACATTTGAACAAAATGTCACACAAACAGGAACTCTGTAGCCTTCCCCCATAAGAGCCAAGGTGGCTTGCCCTTCCCTTCCCACCTGCCCCCCACTTCCTTGCCCAGAGCACAGTAACTTTTGGTATATAAGCACACTGCTGGCATGAATAAAAGAGAGAGAATTTTATCTCCTGGGCTTTCACTGAGTCCCTGTCTGTCTTTCCTTGTCTTTCTTTTTAGCCGGGTCACTTCCCCATGGTCTCCTACCCCCTCCTTGCCAGAGCTAAGCCTAGAGACTGTCTTCCTGCAGGCAGGAGACAGCCTTGAAGCTCACAGTCCTGTGGAACTGCCAAATCTGGTTCTAGAAAGGAAGACGATCATATGGATTGCAGCCACGCGTGACTACAGGACCATCAGGTGATTAGTAAACTCTGACATTTGGCATAATTTGTTTTCTTGATCCTAGCCAGACTTATCGTACTGAGATGATATCTTAACATGGTTTTAATTTGCATTTTCTTAATTATTGGTGATGTTGAACACTTTTTTAAGATGTTTCTAAGCCATCTCTATTTCCTTGCTTGTGAAGTCTCTCTTCAGCTCTTTGTTTTATCTTTTGAGTGAGTCATTTATTTTCTTACTTCTTTGTTTTTTGAGTAGTTTATATATTCTGGAAGTTAATGCTCTGTTAGGTGTATCAGCAGTGAAGGTTTTCTCCCACTTTGTGGGTTTTCTCTTCACTTCCCTGATTGTTTCTTTTGCTGTACAGAAAACTTTTGAGATTAAGTGAAGTAATACAGTCCCAGAAAAACAAAAGATGAATGGTATCCCTCATCTGTGGATGCTAGCACCAAGTACCTAGTTGTAAGGCAAACTGAGTAACATTAATGTTATAGTCCTCGTGATCTGAAAACAAGTGTGTGCTTATATTGTGAATCCCTAAACATGTTCTAGAACTATCCTACCATTTATTTTCAGACCTTGGATTTTTGGTGTATATGGAGTATATCTGTGCATCTTTTAGAATAATGTAAAATTAAAATGGAAAAATGTGAATCAAGAAATATTATATGGAAATAACATACAGTTTGTTTTCAAAAGAAACAATTTTAATATAGGTGCAATGTACACCAGGCTGGTGTAACTTAGCCTTTCTGGGTACTTAACAACCATACTTAACACCCATACCAATTTGGCCAAGGAACCTAAGTGATAACTTTGATCCTTGCCCTCAGAGTTCAACCAAGCCTTAGGGGGCATGGGGGCATCTCTTGAATTGTCCTGCAAATGTGGATCACCAGTCTTCCTGTTCAGGGAGATCTTGGAGATCCACTAATGGGACTTCAGCCAGTGTCTAGTCTATAAAGAGGAAAGTCTGTTCATGCTTCAGAAAGTTAAGCCTGGTCTAGCAAAACCTGTTTCTGTCCTCAAGTGGATGGAATTGGTAAATGAAAAACTGAAAGGAGCCAGGGTCTCCCACCCTACCCCCCCAAAAAAGAATCCCTGAGAGACCCCCAAAGACCAGATCCTTAACTGACCTCAAGAAAATAAAAAACCTTGATTAATCTGGGATAACTGTGTGGTCTTAAGCATCCAAAAGGAAAGTACAACCAGAAATAAATAACCAGTAAGACCAGAGAAATTGCACTTCAGATATAAAACTTGAGACCTTAGTAAAAAGACAAAAAGAAAAAAGAGAGAGCACCATTGTTTGGCCTGTTTTCAATTCTTACTGGCAAGTGCATTTACTCTGTGCCTGCCACTGTTTTTGCCACTCTCCAAAGACATGAGACACAGATTTTTTCTTTTATATTATTATTTTTAATTTCTATTTATTATTTTATGTGTATGAGTGTACTGTCTGCATGTAAGTAAGTGCACCCGTGTCCATGCAATGCTGCAAGAGCAGTTGCTGCTCTTACCCACTGTTCCATCTCTCCAGCCCAAGACACAGCTTTTTAACCCTCCAATATGGACTGAAAACTCATGCCTCTCCAAGATTCCTCCAAACCTTCAATGTCAGATGGGGACTACTGAGATACCTAGCTTGTGGACTAAGGAACTAAGGGGATTTCAGCCTTGTCACAGTATATACCATTGTTGGACTACCCAGCTGTATCATGGTGGCCAGTGCAGGGGGATCAAGACAGGACACATACTTAGTGGACTTCATTTGTGGGACAATGGGAGGGAAAGACACAAGTGTGGAGCACAAGGGCAGGATTGATGGTTGTTTGGGCTTGCCAAAGAGGAACCTCTGAGCACTTCCTGAAGGAAAACAAGACATCCTTTAGCAAATAAAATAAAATAAATCCTCCAAGTGATATGGGTATTATATATATATATATATATCACTATGTATATAATATTATATATAAGCAATACAAGTTAGAGAGAACAATGAGAGCAAAAGAAATGGGGAAAAAATTCTGGAAAGACTTAGAAAAAGATGCAAGGCATGTATGATAGAGTGCAGGGACTCAGGTGGGGAGGGGGGCATGGAAAGGGAAATGACTCTAAATTCGATTGAAGAATGATGTATGATTTATGGAAAAAGGTTAATAACAATAAAAATAAATTAAAAAGAAATAAATAAAAATAAATAAATAAAAAATAAATTAAAAATAAAATTAAAAGATATTATTTAATACATTCTACCAAAGTTTAAGCTTATTTTTTAACTTTAACCAAGTTTTCCCTATTCTACACTCCACAAGCTATGAGTGTAACTCTTTTCCATAACCATGCTCTCATACACAACTCTTGATGCATTATTTTATGTGTGAACCATAGATTCATGTCCCCTGATTAATTAATCATGTATTTCCACATTCATGTGCTTCTTCATTTGTTTGCTTTGTTTTGTTTTAGGTTTCTGTTTGTTTGTTTATTGGGATATGGTCTTCTTGTAGCTTCAGCTGTCCTGAAATACTATGTAGAACATGTTGAGTTGTATCTTTCAGAGGTCAGTTTGCCTCTGCCTCCTGAGTGCTGGGATTAAAAGCATTCACCACCAGGCCCAACTTTAGGTGCTACCCTTGACTCAAAGTACATGGTTTACAATTTCTCTTGTCTCTTAGTATTCTTTTTTCCAAAAAATCAAGGTCATTTTTTTCTTTAAGTCCAACTAATATGTATTGATATCTCAAAGAATTTAATGGATTTAGAGACAAAAATTGATATATACAATACTACTGAAATTTAAACCTCAAATGATTTCCATTATCTATTGTGATGTTCATTTTTGGTTTAAGAACATAAGCTTAGAGAGCTTTGCTCACTTTTTCCAAAAGACGAGAATAGGAAATGCTATACAGAGAAAAGGAAACCCAGATATTCAGCAATCAAAAACTTCAGTGAGACTCTCATAAGCAAAGGAAAGAATAGTACAAAGAAAGCTATTGAAGTCCTCTGTGTGAAAACAAATGGTAATGCTGATAATAAATGATATTGATGTGATTAAGTGTTAACAATATTAAAAGGGCAATTGTCTTTTCATTTTTAATTTAAAATTATTATTTTGAATATCAGCTTTGGTGCTGCAAGACTTTAATGAGAGCAGTAGGGAGACACAGACAAGCATATCTCTGAAACTGAAGCCAGCCTGATCTAATGAGCTCAGGCCAGCTGTTGCTACAGGGAAACTTTGTCTCAAAAAACAAATAAAAAGTAATAATTTTGAATTCTTTGTGATTCTGTATGACTTATTCAATACATTCTTCTGTGCTATATAAGAAAGGTTATCCTGTTGGGGTTTGAGGGATGACTCAGTGGTTAAGAGTACCATTTGCTCTTGCAAAGGACCAGGGTTCAATTTCCAGCACCCACATGGTGGCCAACCATCACCTATAACTCCAGTTCCTGGGGATTGGACACCCTTTTCTGACCTCCTTGAGCATTGCACAACAAAAGGCCACTTACGGACATGTGGCTAATACACTCAATCAAAACACAAATGAAATAATTAATAAAATGTTTTTGCAAAGAAATTTATGATCTTAACATTTTTGAATATTTTATTAAAAAATTTCTCCCCATTGACTTATCATTGCTGGCCATTTTCTACTCCCATTATGTCACCGGAATCCATAGAATCTCAAAGTTCTTCTGACAATGACAAATGCAACCAAATATGATTACTGAATGAACTCAGAGCTTTAACTTAAACTAATGTAATTTTGAAATGTAAAGATTGTGTTAAGGCAAAAAGCAGTAACAGTCTCTTATCTACTCTATGCTATTTGAACAACATAAATATATATTTTTTTATTTTCCTAAACAAATTTTACTTTATATTGTGTAGACATACGTATGTTTGTGAGACTCAATTAACTCCCAAACCATATTCTCAGGCTCTGTTTTCTTCGCTGTGGTATCTCTGATCTATACAGATGTTTCTGATGTAGTAAGCATGCTGTATCCTCACAAGTAGCCATCCAGATTGGTTTTTTTATTGTTATTAAACTTTTTCCATAAGTCATGTATCATATCTCAATATAATCTAGAATTGCTTCCCTTTTCATGTCCCCCATCCCACCCAAGTCCCTGGACTCTGCCATACGTGCCCTGTATCTTTTTCTGAGTCTTTCCAGAGTTTTTTTTTTCAGTTCTTTTGTTGTTGTTCCCTCCAACTTGTATTGCTACAGTATATATGCATATATATGTACATATACTGTAGCAAATTATTATAGCAGCTTCAACAGAGACTCTTTCTTTCTTTCTTTCTTTCTTTCTTTCTTTCTTTCTTTCTTTCTTTCTTTCTTTCTTTCCTCATACTGCATTCTCTCCCTCTAACTCTCCCAAAAGAGAGAATGACCATTTCAATGGCAAGTGGCAGTTGCAGTAAAGCAACACCAAGAGTTGGCTTCATGCTCAGGAGAGAATGCTATGTTTCTGGTACTCAACACAGTCAGAGAAATGTCTCTAGTAACATACTATAGAAATGATCCCTGAAAGTATAGTCTTCAAAGACCATTTCTACTCCTCATCTGACTATTCATTGCTGAACAGCATATTATTTTTTTTAATAATGAAGTATGCCTCCCAATTGCAATATTGTGCTCACAACTGTATCCTAGACATGTTTGTCTTTAATTTCCAATATCTTTCCTTTGGAGACTCCTGAAACAGTGATGTTATCAGTCAAGCTTAACAGTACTAGATAGCTCTCATTTGATAGAAGGCTTATGGGTCAAATTTCTGGATTTGGAGACATTTTTCTCATTGTCTCTCAAAAGCATGCCAGAAGATTATAAGAATTATTCAGAGTTAACATAGAGTTTATTTCCAGAGGACATAATTCTGCTACATATATGGTGTTTATATAGGCACATTTTGGAGCAATACAAATGGGAGGGAAAAACAACATAAGGACTTGGTCAAAGAATTGATTGATACAGTTAAATCTGCCCAAAGCAATAAACCTCTGCAAAGAAAAACTTTAAAAGACTGAGAGATACAGGACATATATAGCAGAATGCATGAATTGGGGTGGGGTGGGGGAAAGGGAATGGGGAATATGTCTAAATTGAAGAGAAAAAATTATGTATGAAATACACAAAACATCAATAAAAGTGTTATATTAAAAAAGAATTCTTTTACATTATAAACATAATGTGGACTAATGATTTTCACTTAATCTTGAAACCCACAATTTACTGCTTATAATATAAACAAGCTCAGGGAGCCATGTGTTGTTCTTGAGAGCTGGGAACCTGATTTAATCCCTGAAAGTATGGCTTTGCCTCCCACCCAATATAGTAAATGAATGTCTACATGCTTAATTAACATGTCAAATTGCTGAAAGTTATGCTATTCTCTCCAGAAATAATGACAAGATTGTAAAAATTTGTTTGATACTTTAAAGGTATGTGATTTTAGGTCTAAGGAACAAAAGGCAAGATTCTAGGTTAAAGTTCAAACCTAGCTTTCCTTTCTCCAATTGATGCTGGAAGTACTGTTTCAATCCAAGTATGAGGGAAGCAGCTTTGCAAGACATTTGAAGGAATGGGTGGTTCTCAGAGTTTGGATCCACTCTTAGCCTTAAAACTAATATTAGAGCCAGGCATGGTGTTGTACACCTGCATGCTTTTAATCCTAGCACTTGGAAGGCAGAGGCAGGCAGATCTCTGTGAGTTCAAAGCCAGCCTGTTCTACAGAGTGAGCTCCAGGACAGCTGGGACTAAAGGGAGAATCTGTTTCAAAAACAACAACAACAAACAAACAAAAAACAACAAAAAACCTTAATATTAGAATGAGGGTACTTCTTTATTCAGGCATAAATACGATATGCCTTAACAGTGCAACAAAATATGTATGTTGTATAGCCATAATCTCAGTTAGGATTATATTTTTTCTTAGATTCATTTTGAGTTATTTATCATTGGAGGCTTCTGATGCTAGTAAAACAGTACAGTGTTTAGCTACTCTTCATAGCTGCTTATCATAACTAATTGAAAAGTACCTGTTGCTGAGGTTTCTATCAAACTGGGATTGAGCTGGAAGCTTTCTCCATGTGGCACCATTAAGACTCAGAGAACATCACAGAAGGGGGCATGGAGTGAATGTAAGATCCAGAAGATGTGGAAGGAAGCTGTCAAATGCTGTTTACTTGGAATGACACAGATAAAGTACTCATTGTAGATAATCCCCCAGGCCTGCTGGGGAATTTCGGGGTTTGACCTAAGGAAGGCGGGGTGAGAGGTGCAGAGTCAAGACACAGACCCTGGGAGTCAGGTGAATGCAGACAGAGGGTGAGCTGTCCTGGACACATTTATTGGGGTCGGGGTTAGGGTTTATGTACTGTTCGCATCCCTGCTCTCCTCTTGTTATCTTCTGATTGGCCCAGGTCTGCAACGCTGCTTGTATGGTCTCACCTGCCTAGGGCAGATTAGGTTGATGAGGGACAAGCTTTGCGCCTGAGTAATTCTCAGCATACTGGCTACTACATTTCCACGCTTTGTATTTAATTTTGCATGAGGAGCGGTCCAGTGGGAGCTCGGGTGCTATGCCCAAACCAACTTTTGTTGACCCCACCTCTGGCATTCCGACATTTGACTTCATCTCTCTTAGGTTGTCCTGGTTTTGCAGGGTCTTACCCGTCTTTGACTGGCCATCCACCAAGGGAAGAGGCCTGGAGTGGTACCGTGGAGGGGAGAGACAAGCTCATTCCCGTGAATTGTAGATAGATGAGAGCCAGATGGGAATCACCTCATCGGGAGGGGTGCATGCAGAGTCCCTATTGACCATTGCTGAGAGGACCTGGGCTGCTGTTTTGTTGACCTGGCATTGGCTGTGGGCAAAGCGAAACAGACACCTGCAGAGAAAAAGGCAGAGAAAGGCCAGGAGGTAGAAGATGCCCCAGATGACCAATGTAGCAGGATCAAAAATGGACTTTAGCTTAGACCACACCTGTGAAACAAAGCTAGTATCAAAGGCTATGACCTCGGGGAGGGTAGAGTTAAGGGAGATAATTTGGGAACCAAGGGTCAAGGTGTAATTCATGAACTGTTGGGACCAATGGCCCCTAATGTAGTCGGCAAGCTTCTGACAGTGCCAAGAGATATTGGTGACCAGAAATGGGGTCAGGCAAAAGGAGAGCCTAGGATGGCAGGACACCCAGACCATAGTGTGCAGTGTTTGGATTTCCTCCCCCAAAATGTCAATCTGCTGTTGTAAATTGAGGATAGCCATGTGGAAATGGGAGTTGATGAGGTTTTGAGTTTGGAGGGCTACAGCTGGTTGGCCCACAATGGAGCATAGGGTGGTGGCCATCATAACACTCTGAGTAATAGAGGTGGAGGTAGCAGCCAAGGCCAGAGTGATTAGGATTTAGTCTGAGTGACTTTGACAGAGCTCTCGAAGGGGGAGTCGGAAGTGTAGGTACCATTGAAATAAGTGATGCCATTAAGAAAGAGTAATGAGCGGATATCAGAACAGGCAGCAGGGCCACAAAGGGGCCATTCGCCATAGAGTGGGTTAAGGATGTATTGGGTGGGGCCACGTTTGTTATAGTTTGAGGCACTAAAGGTGGAGTTGCCTCAGGGAGCTTGAAACCATATCCATAAGTTGGAAGTGTTGCCCACAGGGTAAGGTCGGGAGGGGCCTAGGCGGTAAAGCCATTCCACTGGAAGGGCAAACTTTGAGGAGTAATAGGGAATGGGCTGGCATCGGGGAATAGAAAACTTGGCTGAGCATTCATTACCATTGGCAGAAGTGGAGCTAATGTGTGGGGTAAGGGATTTAGAAAGGCTGCTAACTTGGCCCTGGGAGCGATTGCCCTTGAAATCCCCTGAGGTATGGGAGTGAAGGGAGATACAATGGGGGTGGCCCACGGTGAGTGAGTAAAGCAGAGGGTATTGGAGAGATTGTAAGAAGTACCAGTACTGTTAATAAAGAGGACACAGGGGGTCGCTAGAGGTAAACCCGTGGATAGGCTGGAGGAGTAAAGGGCTGGGAAGGCAGGAGCGTCCTGGGAGACAGGTAAGAGTATAGGTGGCAAGGGAATGAAAGCCCAAAGGTCATGAGCATAAGTGGGAGTAAGGAGAGGGGAGATACAAACCAATACCATCAGGAAGCTCCAGAGTCTGGTTCCATGCAAGGGCAGATGTTTCTCTAAGGGATCCATAGTGGCTTCTCCGAGGTTTCTGGGAAGATACAAGCAAAGCTTCGGCCTTCGGTTAACAAGGGGTCAGGGCCTCTCCATTGGGAAGATAAGGGGTGCTTCCACCATACACGGGGAAGTGGGGTGGAGCGGGGGACAGAGCCCCAGTGCTTATAAGCTGGGGAGTTGCCGTGTTCATCAAAGGTAAGGAAGTTAATGGTAAAGAGGGTTTCAGTAAGAAGGAGGTAGGGGTCCATGGGGACGGGGAACAGTAGTCTTGAGAGGTGCTCCTTAATGGAGCAGTTGTTGCGCTCAATGATGGCTTGACCTTGAGGGTTATAGGGGATGCTGGTGGAGTGCCTGATGTTCCATGAGCCGAGGAAGGAGTTAAAGGCACCAGATGTGTAAACCGGGCCACTGTCCTTTTTTAACTCCCAGGGAACCTCCATGAGAAGCATGGCCAGTTTCAGAGCTTTGATGGTGTGGAAGGCGGTCTCGCTGGAGAGGGCAACTGCATACATAAGCTTAGAGAACGTGTCCACAGTCACATGAACATATTGGAGTTTTCCAAAGGAGGGGGCATGGGTGACGTCCATTTGCCACAGGGAGTTAGGGGCGAGGCAGCGGGGATTCACCCCTTGATGCTGGAGGGGTCCCAATGGGGCCAGCGGGGCACAGGAGGAGCACGAGTGAGACTGTCATGACCTCCCAACATTTTGTCTGCCTGCAATGGACCTGTACAGGATGTGAAACTGGAGCTGCAGTACCCTCCATGAGCTGGAACTCTGGTACCAGCCTCGAGCTGCAGTTCCACAATCCTCTGGTGGTAAACCGAGAATGGAGCAAACTGAATGACAGAGAACTTTACACTGTTGGCAGGGGTTTCAGCCTACTCTGAGTGACTGCATTCCCCACGGCAGCTGAGGCCCCAGGATGTACGTGGAAGTGTTACTGTCTCTGTGTTGGGGTTATGTTCTGTCATTTGCAGTTTCTAGTCTTGGGAGAGCTATTTCTTAAGAATGGACTGTCCACTTCCATTGATGGCCAGGTGTGGTCTTGACATCACATATGTTCCTGGACACCTCAGCCATGACATTGCACCTCTCCTACTCCCAAGTACCAAGAGATTTTCCATAATATTTCTATGAATTTTCTACAATACTGGTGTAACTTCATCTTTGCCTTATATAAAATGTAAACACAAAATTGAATTTCTGGAGATGAAATCACAGTCTGGGAAGTTAAAATTTAAAAAAAGTATTTCTTTTAAAAAGTCACATACTCAACAGGAAAAAAAAAAGACAAACAATAAAAAGGCAAAGGCATGGAAAAATGAAAGTTTGAAGAGTTCTTAGGATTAAGAGTAAAAGATTCAGTACAAAAGGGTTAGAAACACAAGAAGCAGCAAATGATCCAGGATCTTACATGGTAGAGGAGATGATTTACTTTTAATTAATAATCCATAAATAGCTAAAATATATGATTTCACACAGGTTGATTATCTAGCTCAACTCTTTTCATTAGATGATTAATTTGTTGTTTGATTGATGAAGGCAGAGGTGGCAATGAAAGCTGAAAGAGATTATGAGTCCTGAAAATAATGGAGTCCTTGAAAAGAGATGAAGAAAAGTGCACACAGAGGTAAGCACTTGACGAATATATGCAAATGCAGTTGAGTTGCTCAACTGAATATGCACTGAACTGTTTTGTAACCTCCTGTAATGTATATACATAAAATTATGAGGGCATCAAAAGCAGCCAGAAGAAAAGATCACTACCAACACTTCATTGTTCATGATAATTAATAATGGCATTAAGAAAATGATGGTTCAGTGAATATCCAGATGAGTCTATTAAAATAGCTTATGTCCATTGACCTATGAGGGCATATGCAACAAACTCATACAGTTGATTCATTAAAAAAAATAAAATTATCCCTAGGGGTGGTGGTGTGGACCTTTAATCCCAGCACTCAGGGGACAGAGGCAGGAGGATCTTTGTGATTTAAAGAGGATCCTGGTCTACAGAGTGAGTTTCAGGCCAGCCAAGGCTACAGGGAGACCCTGGCTCAAAAAGACCAAAAAAATTAAAGTTAACTCTCTGTTTACGATCACTATTTTCCAAAATACTGTACTTCCCAACACTCATATGTTTAGTGTTTGGTCAGCACTGGACTATAAACATCTCAAAGACAAGAAAGGCTTTATTTATCTTTATTTGGATTTAAAATTATCTCTAACATAAAATAGATCTTCATTACAGTTTATCATTACAAATATGAAATCTTGATTTAGCAGAATAAAATGTATAGTGATATTGGCTGGGTATATGTGTTGAAATGGAGTATTTAAAAAACAAATAATTATCAGTTAGTACTTAAAAAATTAGGGTCACACATGTGGGCTGCTACATTATTTGCAAATCTAATCATTTGTGTGTTTACTGATTTCTGATAGAATGTGAAGGAAAATTGTCAGGTATTGCCTAAATGTGAGGCAGAGAAAATTTCTGAGATTTTTACATCTATGAAAAGGCAGAGATCAGGTGTGATACTCAGCATTAGGTAAAGAATGAATCAGAAAGTTACCAGGATTAAAAAATATATATTTCTTTTTAAAATTTTATTTATTTTTGCATGTGTATGAGTGTACTCTCTGCATGTAGGTTTGTGCACCCGTGGCACGTATATTTCTAAAGGTGAGTTATAAAGTCAACTGTTAGTGATGTAAATAGAAGCTATTAAGTTATTCTTTTGTTGAAGGAAGTAATATAAACTCTACAGCTAACTATAATGTTCAAAACTTTAGTGAAAGTAAGGTCATGGAAACAACAAGTTCAAAATAGTTGCTATTTGTGGAAGTTGTGAAAGGGATCAATCTCAGGAGCATAATGGAAAGAGTATCTATCATTGTTTCTGCCTCAAATTTCTTCATAAAATAAGTTTCTCTTTCTCCTTTCAACTACACCCCGTAGTAGAGTGCTTTTCACTATCAATAACTGATCTGGAATCATAAAGTGATTCAGGTAAACACATTTTTCATAATCCTTCTTAAGGGGCAGAGATTATAGATCATAGATTATTCTAGTGATGTCTACACTGAAAAATGTTTCACCAATCATATGTTTGTCAATTTAGCATCCATACACTGTTCTTTAAACTGCATTTAATTTCCAAATAGATTTTAAAATTTGATTTACCAAATTTGATGTAATTATCAATTGTTGTACCAAAGTTGTATTCCCCAAAATAGAAACAATAAGTTCTGTATTTATCTACAAGCATGAGAGTGATAATTGTTTGCTTAGTCTCTAGTCACAATCAATCTTAGATATGCTGTGAGTCCAACACTAGCTTATATGTTATTAAATGATTACTTTACTAATACACAGAAAATATGTTAAGAAGCCACTGGTTATATTTACCACCATCAATTAACCATGGATTATGTTGCTAAGACTACAAAAAAACTATTATTTGTAATCTTTCTATTATTGTAGATTCATGGTTTCCTTTCCCTTATATGGCACCTAAATTGGTCAGGACTTTTGAACTAGAGAGGTAAATAAAACGTTCTTCTCAATATGGCTTTACCATTAATTGCCCTTTCTATTTTTTTATTAAAAAATCTATACGCAAAATTTCACTATGGATTCCATGTCTCTGTTAACATATATTTAGATCTGGTGGCTGTGGGTACTGTAAACAATACACTGCATCTGTTGCTGGTGAAAAGTAAATAGTCCTTCTCAAGAAAGCACTTCAACTGTGTTAGCTGTCATTTTTCCTATGTCCTACCTGAGTCAAAAACAGATCATCCTATCAGGAGAAGGGTTTTAGGAGAAAGGATATGTAAATATATGCAAATATTCTAAACCTAAGCATACATTCTGCTTTATATAATAAAATGAATTCCTGGGATAACAACATTATCAAAATATTACCAATATCCATTGACAATTTTTTGTTGAAATATTGAGAGAAATCAAAGCAAAGATACCCAGTAATATGTCTATTCTTTTTGATTACAAGTCATTTTCTTGCCTGTAATGAAGAAATCACAAGAAATTAATATGTGGTCACATGACTAGATGGTCTCCAGAAGAATATTAGAGTGTGTTGTCTAAGATTTATTTACTGATCCTAAAGCAGGACTACACACTGGCTCCAGAAATATTTCTTTATGTAAAACTTGAATTAAAACATATTTTTGCTGATTTTAGATTTTCATACAATATGTTTTGATAAAATTTTATACAATATTATAGATTCTTCTTTGTTTCTAGACCCCATTAAAAATCTTAGAGCCTTACAGATCATGTTGTTCATGGAGCCTAGTGATTACTTATAAATGTACAAATGGTCCTTGAATTGCAGAGTCCCCCAAGTAAAAAGGATTTTGGTATTAGAAATTACAAATTAAAGTTTTAGTCAGGCATCTAGAGTATAGAAGATTGATCAACAAATACTTCAAACTACTGGAACCCAAGCAGTGCTACTGAGCTACAGGACATCTGGTCTGTATTGAACACCTAATCTTTCTTACTTGTTTATAAAAAAGGAAGGCCTAAGAGGTGTACACCATTGTAATGTACACGATCCAAGTTTTTAATAATGATTTGAGTGTTAACTTTGAGCGTACTTTGCTATCCACTTAGTATACTAAAATGCCATGGTATTGATAGGAGTGAATCTTAAATAAGACCAACAATTAAGGAAAAAGACCTGATGTAGATAGTTGAGTTTGTTTCCATAGGTCTTTTAGAATATATATATATATATATATGGCTTTTCCTTTCAGATCACATGTGAATCTGCTTCTGTAAGGATATACTTACACCAGACTTTTAAAAATATTTTATTTATCATTTTTAGTTTTTGTATGAGTATACTGCTTGCATGTATGTTAGGGCACATACCATGCAATGCCCTTGGAAGTCACAACAGGATCTTTGACTTCCCTGGAACAGGAGTTACCAATGGTTGTTAGCTGCCATGTGGATGATTCAATCAAACTCTGTCCTCTGCAAGAGCAGCAGGTGCTCCTGACTGCTGAGAAATATCTTCAACTCTCTTACAGGGTACTTTCTGGTATGATAAACTAAACTTTACATATTAAGTGTATCAATAGCTGATGATTGTGTTATTTTTTATATGTACTCAAATGAATGCTATATCTAAGGGATTGCCAGTGCCAGCCACAGCTTTAAGTTTTGCATGTGAAAATGGCTCCCAACAATTATTGCAATGATTTCGTGCTTAAGTATTGTATGTACAATGTAGTATGTCCCAAATGAGAAATCTATTCAAGGGAAGAGAAATGAAGTGGTAAGAATAAAACAGATCCAAGAGGTAAAAATCTGCGAAAGATGGAGAGAAAAAGAGAATCCACATCTGATCAAATAAATCTGATATTGTGTCCCTATTTTAAAAACTTGGTTTGACAGAAGCCCAGTTTTCATATGATGGAGACTGCAGGTTAGATAGCCATTTATATAATGAGTGCCTGTGTTTGCTTTTATCAGTGATATTATGCAATTGCTGGAGGAAAATCACAGTGTCCCCAAATCAGAAACTGTTTTGACTTAATGACTTCATGATTGATAAAACCTGTTTGTAAGAGAAAACTTAATTCTATTGTCAGATGCAATATAGGTTAGAAGCTTTGGTGCACTTTCATGGTAGAACAATAGGAGTATGCAGTTCTGCCTAAATTTGTCTCTCTGCACTTAATAATAATTAAATACATTGTCACAAGTGCCTTTTTGCTTTTAAATTACAGAGCAAGGAAAGAACAATTGTATCTAGATGGTATGAATTGCTATTCAGAACAAATCATTTCTTTATACCTCTGTATATAAATCATTGAAAAGACTTTTAATGAAAACTTAGAGGAAAGTCATTTACATGTTTATAGAAGCTTTTAAGACATTTAGTTCAATATGCAGTTTATGGTTTTCAAACTTTACAAAGGATAATATTAAAATCAGTCTCTTGCTTGGTACATGCAGAGTGTGTGTGTGTGTGTGTGTGTGTGTGTGTGTGTGTGTGTGTGTGTATGCATGTGAGGGCAAGAGGTCAATGCCATGTGTCTTCTTTACTCCTGTGCCTTATGTGCAGAGAGAGATACAGGCTTTCCGTGAACCTGATGTTTTAGGTGGACTGGACTATGAGCTCCAGGATTTTTCCTGTCTCTGGCTCCCCAGAGTTGAGATTACAAATAGGCAACAACATGCCTGGTTTTTATATGAGTTCCTGGGATCTGAAGTTTTTATGCTTGTGTATTAATCATTTTTTTTTTTTTTGCCTGAGCCATGCCCCATCCCTAATTTAATTTCACGCCAACTTATAATATATACAAACCTTGTATTTCTGGAATGTTCCGACTAGATTACTGAATGTGCTTAGTGTGGCCCTTATTTTACAAACACAGTGATGTAGGAATTATTATTATTTTTTTTTTTGGTCTTTTCAAGGTAGAGTCTTCCTGTAGCCCTGGAACTCACTCTGTAGACGAGGCTGGCCTTGAACTCACAAAGATCCGCCTGCCTCTGCCTCCCAGGTGCTAGGATTAAAGGCAGGGGCCAACACCCCATATCAGTGATGTAGTTTTAAAAGGATTACACTTTATGTGGGTCTGTACATGGATGTAGGATACTACAGTAAAATTAACCCATTTTATTATTTTTCTAAGTTTACTATATTCAATTAAAACGTTTTACTTGCTTTTCATATTAAAATGGCATCTTTACAAGTTAAAATAATAAATTGTGCTTTCACTTCTATTCAAATGGAGGTAGTACACACTTTCCATTTGTGGAAAGATTATATATTATAGGAAGGCAACTCCTTATTCAAGAATTCTGGTATGAGGATTCTGGTGTACAGACAATAGCTCTTACAGGAACCGAATAAAATCACTTGTTACTATGACTTCATGGTATAGCTTTTAGTTTTGCATGGTAGGTCTGTGATGAAATAAACTATTATATGTCTCATACAAATTATTATTAGTAAATATGAATTAGTTAAGTATAAATTTTTCATGTATTCATTTTGTTTACCAAATAAATATATTAAGCATTTCTATCTATGTGCCTAACTGTAGGAGAGATGAGAATGCAAAAAAGGAGAAACTATAATTTAGAAAGCATGTTATGCCCAGATTACTGGGACCCCCAAAAGACCACCAGGACATGCGGCTCCGATTTAATTCAAGCTGGAACTTGGACAGCAACTCTTCTGACGCAGCAGGCTGGGAGAAGGGGTCCAGTAGCTGGGGGGTGGGGGGAGCAGGGAGGATATTTTAAAGGACCTGGTCTAGGGGAATTTTTCTTTATCAGTTCAGACCGGACCTGTTTCTCAATGCCGTGGATGCATCTGGTGGACTTCAGCCTGGGGGAAAGTGAATGCTTAACCTTTGTCCAGAGTAGAAGTCTGGAATTAACTCTTATCTCCTCAATATTAACCATAAAATACTAGCGTAGAATTATGTTAAAATATTTATTGGGGGGAGTAAAGTAGGGATTCTTACGTCTCTGAATTCAGGAGAAGGGTTCCAAGAAATATGATATTCGAGGAAAGTTTTAAGTGTCAAATATTTATTTATGTAGGTTGAATATGTTTGTAAAATGTTAGACAAGGAGAAGTTAAACTGAATAACAAAGTTTTCAGGGAAAGTGAACAATATGGAGGTAAAAAAGAAAGTGACAAATTTAGTAACATGAAAGTTACAGCAAATGACTCAGAGTCAGACATATGAGTAAGGAAAGAGAGTTTATACCATAAGGAGTCACAGAAGCCACCCATAAAGAAAAGAGATAATAGGATACTCATGACTTCTTTCTTTCTTGCCCACTTGGGATTAGTTAAATGAGGACTGTGTTTTGTTTTTACCAGAGCTTTTTTTATAAAAGTAACCATATAACCAAAATTCCTGTAGAGTTATTTTAAACATTTTCATAAGTATATATATATATATATATATATATATATATATATATCTTTTTTTTTCATTATATCTTATATATAGGAGTTTTAACAAAGTAAAACATGAATATTATTGATGTGGACTTTTATTTGATGGAATATGCAAAATAAGTAATGCAAACCAAAATGACTAATTTTATCTGTTTTTACATAGGTATGTTTGTTCATGTATATGCAGGGGGTATGCACTTGTATGCACATATGTGCAGAAGCCAGAGGATAACATCATGTATCATTGCTCGGGTGCCATTCACCCTTATGTTGTGAGGTAGGGTATCTCACTGACCCGGAACCCTCCCCTTAAGCTAGGCTGGCTTGCTGGTGGGCCCTTAGTTTGAAGGGGAAAAAAGAATACAAAAATATATTTGAAAAATCCATATCTGTCTGATTTAGGAAACTCCAGAGAGAAATATAGTATTATTATATCAATAAATCATTATTTATCTTTCTTAAAGTTACTGATGATTTGCAAGACTTTCCCTTAATGAATCAATTTTGACTTTTGAACTTTTCCCTTAATATACCTAGAGGATTGATGGACTGACTGTACATAAGATTACCCAATGACAAAATTATTTCATAAGCAAAGCAAGAGCTACCTCAAAATATTTATTTATGTATGCATTTTTTTCTTTCTTAATTTTTATTGAGCTTTTGTATGTTTAATACAACATTTATTAATCCAAATTAGACCCATTCCCCATCCATGACCTGCTGTCACAAGGACCCATGCATTCTACTATACATGTTAAATCTTCTTTTACATTTTTTTTCTCAGTCTTTTATAACCTTTTTGATGTAGGCGTTTACTGTTTTGGTCGGTTCTTTAAACATGTCTTTTTTTTTAATCCTTATATGTAATTCAAGGTGGGTAATTTGGTAGTAAAGATGATACCAAATTAACTGATACTACTATAGTTATAGCTAGAAGTTTCTCTATTTTCCTCAGATCTAAGATTTATGAGAAAGAATAAATATTTTTTTAATTTTTTGACATCCGTATATCTCATACAATTTCGTAGCTGTACATCTCATACAACCAAGCCCAGTCCTCTCCACGTACCAAACTCCCATCTGAAGTCATGCATCACAACATGGAAAATGAACCATCTCCAGTCAAGTTCCCAAACATAGACATCCTTCTGTGCAAATAGATCCCCCGGAGTCCAGACAGCACATCTAGGAATCACCAGCAAGTCATATTCTTCCTCATCCAGCAGTACTCAGTCTCCTATAGTTTTCAGCCCAGGGTCAGTACTCCACTTATATCTCTTGCTCTGCTTTGAGCCCTTGACTCAGTTGTCATGGATCTTGTTTCTGATGCCTACCTTGCTACAGATTTACATGTGAAAGTGTAGAGTGGGTTGTGAGCCACTCCCTCTCTAAGTTCATGAAGCATGCCTGAATCTTAGTCATTCCCTTCCCTCTTTCGTAATGATCTCTGTTCCATGGGTAGGTGAAGTTTAGTATAAGGGTACCAGTCAGGGATGCACACCCTGGGGGCTCCCATTATTTGGAGGTTGACTCATTTATTTATTTATTTTTTTTTATTTATTTATTTATTTATTTATTTATTTAGTCTTTTCAAGACAGGGTCTCCTTGTAGCCCCAACTGTCCTGGAAGTTATTCTGTAGACCAGGCTGTCCTTGAACTCACAAAGATCTGCCCGCCTCTGCCTCCCAAGTGCTAAGATCAAAGGAATGCACCACCACGCCCGGCTTGGAGGTTGACTCATTTAGGTCTTCTGTTTGAATCTCACTCTATTGTGTACAGAAGCATTGCTGGTTAGATTTGAGGGATATGCTCATTTTCTCTCTGTCCCTCATTCTGGCTGTGGAAGTTCAATTGTAGATGTGGGAATGGAGATTTTTCAGATGTTTATGATCTGTGTCTGATCAGTGATCTCAAGTTTTTGCAAAGAGTAGCTCTCCTGATGAGTGGAATATGATATGCTTGTCTGTAAAACAAGACTCCATAGTTAGTATATGGTAAGAAATTTCATTTGTCTAGAGATATGACCCCAATAGGCTTTTCTCTAGGCTTTATGTCCTCTCCAACCCTGTGCATTTAGCTGAGTTTATAGTAGCTCTCATTGGTCCTCTCCAGCTGGGAGAATTCCAAATCTAATTAGATAAATGTTGACCAACACCCAGACAACAGTGCCTCCACAGCACTAATAGAGGTAGCTTGCTGTGCAGCTTATCATGGTTTTTAGTTTGATGATAGGCTGTACAATTGATTGACTCTCTCTTGTAACACGGTACCTATTGTCTAGCATTATAAGTACATAACTTCTGAGAGAAAAGTTGCAGGTCAGTTCCTTTCCAATAATCTAAACCCTATCCCCTAAGTATGTCTCACTCTGAAATGTGGGGCATCATCCTCTGTTTCTGGTAGATAATAATGAGCTTTGGAGATAGCCTGCTTTATTTACAGAATCACTTGGATCTCTCTCAGCAACCATTCTGTCTTTCACTGTGTTCTCTGCCATGTAGCTGGCAGGTTGCACAACTTGAGCACTAATGTTCAGACAGTGCATGTGAATTTCTCATGGGGTCTTGGAGGCATCTCATTACACTCTGGGTTTCCCAGCCTCTCAAACTCCAATCATCTCTATTCTTTCTTTTCCTGTTAGCACCCCTGTCTTCCCTTCCCAGCACCAGAACACCCATCACCCCCTCTCCAACTCCTGTCTCCCACCTCCTATCATACTCCCCTTTTATCTCTTACTCTTCCCTTCCCAACTCAACACTGCCATCCATTTTTCCTCCCCTCTTTTAACATCTGTTCCTCACTGTCCCACTGTTTTGGGATTTTTCTTTTCCTTTACCTTCATGTATACTTTTACATTTCTTGGCTCATGGTATTATATCAGGATACATATGTTAGCGGATGGTGCTACAATCCACAAATGAGGGAGAACATAAATCTCTCTCTTTTTTTTTTTTTTTTGGTCTTTTTTGAGATAGGGTCTCCCTGTAGCCCCAGCTGACCTGGAACTCACTCTGTAGACCAGGCTGGGCTTGAACTCACAGAGATCCACCTGCCTCTGCCTCCCAAGTGCTAGGATTAAAAGTGTGCACCACCATGCCCAGCTATACATCTCTTTTTTGAAAGTACATTAATACATATACCAACTTGCTGTGTAGTTTAAGAATGTAACATTATATTTCCTTTTATAGCATGCAAGTTTATTTTTAAACTGAGTATCCCTAAACATACTTTGGAATGAACCTATACTTTATTTTCAGAATTTGTAAATCTGGTATATGTGTGGACTATATATACATACATTTACAGTAATATAAAGTTAAAGGGAAATAATATAATTTGTTAGAAAACAAATAAAAAACGTCAATCATAGTTGAAGGAGAAAGAAAAATCTTTCATGACATAAATAAAATGAAAGAACACACTTCAAAAAAACCAACAGTTCAGAAAATACTCCAACCAATTCAAAGAACAGAGGAAAGCAGCAACTATCCTTAAGCAATCCAAGAGAGAAATTACCAAAAGCATAACAGAGTAAATAAATACCTAGATCAAGAATGCAAACGAAAAATAAGTTGAAAGGAAACAACACAGATCTCTCAATAGTAACCTTAAATATTAATGGTCTAAACTCCCCAATCAAAAGACATAGACTGGGGGAATGGATTAGGAAACAGAATCCATCGATATGCTACCTCCAAGAAACCCATCTCACCCTCAAGGACAGACACCACCTTAGAGTGAAAGGATGGAAAAAAAAATATTCCAAGCAAATGGTACCAAAAAGCAAGCAGGAGTGGCTATTCTAATATCAGACAAAATAGACTTCAGAGTAAAATTAATCAGAAAAGACAAAGAGGGCCATTATATCCTTATCAATGGAAAAATTAACCAAGAAGATTTCACAATCTTAAATATTTATGCACCAAACTCTGGTGCACTGAACTTTATAAACACAGTCCTTCAGGATTTCAAGACACAGATTAATCCCAGCACGCTAATAGTGGGGTCTTCAATATCCCACTGAGCCACCTGGATAGGTCAACTGGACAAAAAATAAACAGAGAGACATCAGAACTGAAAAATACAGTACACCAAATGGACCTCACAGATATCTACAGAATTTTCCATCCAAACACCAGAGAATATACTTTCTACTCTGTGCCCCATGGAACATCCTCCAAAATTGACCACATACTGGGACACAAAAGAAGCCTCAACAAATACAAAAGGATTGAAATTATCCCATGCATTCTATCAGACCACAGTGCAATAAGGCTCATTTTTAACAGCAGGGTAAGCCCTACTAACTATAAGAACACATGGAGGCTAAACAATACAATTGTTTAGTGAACAATACATTGTTACTGAACTCATTGTTCAGTAACAATGAGTGGGTCAGAGAAGAAATAAAGAATGAAATAAAAGCATTCCTGGAACTAAATGAAAATGACAACACAACACAATAAAACCTGTGGGATACATTAAAGTCATTCCTAAGAGGGAAATTTATAGCCCTAAGTGCCCACATTAAGAAAAACCAAAACAAAACAGAAAGAGAACAAGTAAAGGATCTAACACTGCTGCAAAAAACACTTGAAAGACAACAAATGAACCCTAAACCCAACAGACAGGAAGAAATAACAAAAATCAGAGCAGAAATCAATGAAATAGAAACAAAGAAAACAATACATAAAACCAACGAATCCAAAAGCTGGTTCTTTGAAAAAAATAAACAAATTAGACAGACCTCTAGCCCAGTTAACCTAAAGAAAGAAAGAGCAACTCCAAATCAATAGCATTTGTGATGAAAGGGGGAACATCACAACAGATAAAGAAAAGATCCAGATACTCATAGGAGAGTATCTTTAAAAACTTATACTCTACTAAATTTGAAAACCTAAGAGAAATGGATGAGTATCTGAAATCTTGGGATTCACCAAAGCTTAACCAAGAAGACACTGACAGCTTAAACAGACCCATAACACTTGCAGAAATTGAAGATGTAATAAAAAGCCTCCCAACTAAAAGAAAGCCCAGGCCCAGATGGTTTCACAGCAGAATTATATAAAACATTTTAAGAGGTCTTACAACAATTACTACTCAAACTTTTCAAAAGGATACAGACAGAGGGAAATATCCCAAATTCCTTCTGCGAAGCCAGCATCACTCTAATACCAAAACCAGGCAAAGGCACAAATGAGAAAGAAAACTATAGACCCATATCTTTGATGAATACAGATGCAAAAATTCTCAACAAAATACTTGCAAATCACATACAGACCCACATCAAAAAGATTATCCATCAGGACCAGGTTGGATTCATATCAAAGATGCAGGGATGGTTCAACATACATAAATCAATAAATATCATAAAACACATAAATGGACTTAAAGACAAAAACCACACAATCATCTCAATTGATGCAGAAAAAGCTTTCCACAAATTCTAGATTCCATAGCATCTGACTTAAGCAGCATTGTGAACCGATATTTTTGAAATTCCAAACAGTTTATTCTATCTTCATAAAAAGGTTTTTTTTTTTTAACAATATTTGGTATTGGGATTGAAGTAGGGTCTTTACATGTTATTTGTGATCTTTAACTGTAATTATATCTCTAAACTTGAGGTATTCTAACGTAAAATAAGAATTGAGGACCATAAATTCACATGGACCATTCTACTGAGTCTTCATAAAAATCTAATTGAAATTAATTTATTTACACCTAGCAGTACATAGATTATAAATAATTTACTATTCCAGAAGCAGTTTTAGTTTCACAATTCTGTTCCTAAACAAATATACAAACTGTGACAACAACTATTAAACTGCCCAGTCAGTGTAATTATACAAATATCTAAGTATATTAATAAAATCATTATATTCTGGGTGTTTATTGCAAAGATGAGGGTTTTCCTCCTACTTTAAACTTCAAGGAAATATTAAAAATTGACCTGTATTCCAATTTTTGCATGTAGATATTTTCTGGATATACAGAGGAAAAGTCTCTTTGTTTGGTTGCACAGATGAGAGAGATAGTGAAAATTAAGGCAGCCGGGGTAGCCACGTTGTAGATACAGAATGCCAGAAAAAAAGAAAGAATCTTTGAAGAAGGAACTGTTAATATCAATATAAAATTATAATGTGTTTTTAATTAACACAAAACTTCGGGCACTGAGAGCATAGATTCTTAGATTTACTAACAAGTCATATTTGAAGGTTTCATGGTGAAAACAATACACTGTTGTATGGACTAAGTTCTTTGTGAATAAATTAGCATGTTTTAATTCAATTGAGTCACAGCAAGTCATTAGGAAAGCAAAAACCCAGAAATGATCTACTATAATGACTCTAAAAGAAAATTTCAACAAGACAAAGAGGTCAACAAAACATGTATAAGCAATCTTCAGAGCAGATGATTCTCTATAAAATATTATCCACAACGTCTAGAATAAAATACAACTGAGTGAACATGTTAAGAGATAAAACTGTCAAATGGTTCAGAAGTGTTACAACTCAAGAGCAACAAACCTGGGAATCATTCAGTTACGGAGGAAGCACAAAACACAAAGCAACGAGGGACAAATTTTTAAACAGAGAAAAGAAAATAGAATAGCAGTACCCACATCTGCCTTCACAGAGAAGAGGACTCTAGGCTTTATGTAATCCTAGGTTAAGGACTGATAGTTTATACATAGACAACACTCAATTGGAGAGGGTTATAACTCCTCCAAACAGACAGAACTGTAACTTACAGTTGTTTATACATTTCCTGGCTAGAGCATTTGTGCTTAATGGAAATAAATATGTAAATATGTCAAGAGCTATATTTGTCTTACCACTTAGTGATGCATGCTGCTTACTTCTGAGTAAGTACCATGATATTGCTATTGGTGCAGTAATACTCCCTATCACAGAAGAAACACCACATGGCCACATGGGGGGGGTCAGGAGGGGAAACAAGTGCTAGCTCTGAAACTTGAACATAGTTTAATGCACTATTCCAAGCCACGACAAAGGAAACAGTTTGTGATATCTGACTAAGACTTATCAGTGGTCACAATCGCTCTGAGAGGATTCTAACAAATTGTGAGCATATTCAAATTCACCTAGGTAGGTTTAAGATTCCATGCCATAGTAGATAGCTGGATATTTGGAAAACTCAGAGTCTGATTTAAGGAAATGGAGTGAATGATAATGGGATTTTTATCAATTATTTTTAGGGAACAAGAAGAAATTGGTCATTTTTGCTCAGCTCTTAGCATAGTCTTCATATTTTGTGAATAGCAAGTTGTTTTGAGGCATGAATATAGGTATACATAACAGTGCTATGTAGAGCCAGTGTACTTACTTAATACTTACAAGGCCCAGGATTTATTTGATCCTTAGTAAACAAAATATTAATGATAAAAGTAACACTAAATGAATAAAATGAAAAAAAGTTTCATAGGTGCTGTAGAATGCTCTTCTTTAGTTATAATGTGGTTGTTGTTCTCTTGAGCTGTTAGCAGCTTTGATTACCTAAAAGAGACCTACATAAGACTGGGGAAATGAGCTTACCTTCAACAGGAATGGGAAGGGCTCACAAGTCTCCACCCCTTTCTCTATTAAAAAAAAAATTACTTGAGGATTGGACTCAGGATATCCTGCCACTTCCCCAAATTTACAGACAGTAAACAATTGTTAGGAGGTGGGGTAGGCGGCTTAGAAGGCCACAACCCTCCCAAGAATATATAGACAGTTATGCTAAGGATAGTATGTGTTTTCTTTGGTGTTGTAGCAGCTCATAAGTTGTCCATGCTCCTGATTGCAACCTAAATAAAACATTGATTCACCAAGTTACATTTGAGTAGCATCCTTTCTTTTTACTGCCTTAGCCGGGTAAGTAGATATTTGTTCAAATTTTGTCAGGAAAAAAAAAAAAGTTCAGACAGCATTATGCCATAGAGTGCAGTCTATATTTGAAAACATATGCACATGATATAAAAGACATTTTGTGGGGCTGGAGAGATAGCCTAGCATTAAGAGTGCCGACTGCTCTTGCAGAGGACCCGGGTTCCATCCCCAGCACCCACATGGCGGCTGAGAACCTTCTGTAACTCCAATTCCAGGAGAACTCCAGTTCCAGGGGGATCCTAGACCCTCTTCTGACCTTCGGGGCATTGCACCACACGGGTGCACAGACCTGCATGCAGATAGTACATTCAAATAAATAATAAATAAATAAATAAATAAATAAATAAATAAATAAATAATCTTTTAAAAAGTATAAAAAAATAAATTAAAAAAGGACGTTTTGCTAGTTCTAGATTAAATCCTATTTTCACAGCATCCTCAGAAATCTATGAATGGCAGAAGAACCTTGCAATAGTTACCATTTTTTATGTGGTAAAATTCAAAAGCAACTCAAATGGAGGTTTTTTGTTTTTTTTTTTTTTTTTCTTTTTGTCTTTTCCAGACAGCGTCACCCTGTTAGCCCAGCTGAGCTGGAACTCACTCTGTAGACCAGGCTGGCCTTGAACTCACATAAGACCGCCTCCCCCTGCCCGAGGGGAATGTGGAATAGTGATAGTGTGAGCAGGCTGGAGTGTTAAAGGCGGTGCACACACACCCGGGTCAAATGAGGGGGGAGAGAGACTCGGGGATGAGGAACGGGGACAGAAGGGGGTTTTGGGCCCCATTCAGTTGTATTTCAGTCAGGAGTTAAATATATGCTACATCAGGAATTTAATGGTTTTAACTGTGACTTTTTACCTTAAACCATGATAAAATATGTTGTTTAGTTCATTTTCCCCTCACTTTACATACTTTATATCCCATATCTTGCTGTGAACAGTTTCTCTGTAATACAGTTTTTATTTAAAGCTAAAAGTAGACCTGGAAAAAATAAGTCCAGAGGAGCTTGTGAATTTCAATGTAATTCTCTTTGCCTCAAGAAAATAGGCTACCTCTATGAAGAATTTCCTAAGCTGTCTTAACCACTTCAATCTTTCCAGCTATGGAAACATGTATAATTTTTATTTACTTTCGTTTTCAGACAACAGCCTTGTCTGACTTCTACACTTCAAATCAACAATTAGTTTAAAAACTCACAGTTCAATCACAATATATCCCAAGTGTTAAAGTTTAATGGGACATGAATTTACATTTTTTTCCAAGCATTTGTCTTCTTTTTGAGACATACATTTTAATGAGGTCTAACCCAGGGCAAGGCAACTTTATGGATAAGGTTCACTATTGAATAACAATGTGCAAAGTTGCTTTTTCTTTCTTCTTCCTTTTTTTTTTTTTTTTTTTTCCTATTGTCTGTTTTCCTTTGAAGCATCGAATAGGATATTGACATTTTGGGCACTTATGCTATTTACTTACTGTGATTTAACGAGCCGTTATGAAGTGAGCCATGCTCCCACTGTGCATTTCATACAACTATTACTAGAACTTCTTTTCAGAAGGATTTATCTACTAATCAATATCCTTCTTATTGTGCCATTTCCAAAAGTACTAAAAGACTTCCCTTCTGAAGCAGCGTTTTTACATTGTTTTGCCATTCCTCAGAGTTCAGTGGTGTACCACCTGGATCCTCAAAGGTGTGTTATGTAGTTTTGTGAGGCGGCTTGCCATCATTTTTGAACATTTCAAGGAAGTCCAAATTCTCTCAACTGTGTGATAAATAAAATGTGAAGTGTTCTAGGAATTTCGAAAAAGAACACACCAGGACATTAATTACTTGTTTTCTAAAAATATTTTTGAAAGATTATTTTACATAAGAAACTGAAGACACTGAAAATAATTTACGTTTACCCTTGGAAAATACAGTGAGATTCTTCCTCCTCCATCTCTTAAACTCAGAATTTTGCACTGACTTGAAATAGGGAGCTGCGAATTGTGAAAGGAGTGCTCACAGAATTCCTCTTTAATTGCAGCAAGCTTCGCGTGATGTACATATTCTGCAGATGATTTAGGGGTTGCAGACTGGCTGTGACCTTTCTCTCCCAAGTGCAAACAGATTATACAGAGCTGATTAACCGAGACTAAAAACACTGGGCTATTTTCTCTTATGGGGGTCTTTTACAAATCCTCCTCCCTCAGCCCTCCCACTTTATTCACTTGCAAATCGCCCTGCCCAAAGAGGTCTGCATAGCCCCATCCTTAAACCTGGAGCCCTGCAGCGCCATCAGCTGCAATATCTTCTTACATGAGGGACGTTTCTTATTAATCAGAAACCCGGAATGGAAGCCAATCAGAGAGTTCCCTTAGCTTCAGATTCCTGCCTGTCTGAGTTAAAAGTGGTGCTGAAAGAGGCACAGTGAGATGCATGAAGATTCAGCTAGGAAGACACTATAAAAGAGAAGGAACCCGGCAGAATCGCAACAGAGGAACTGTCCCTGCTGAGTGAGGCTAGACGCAGGTCCGTTGCTAAACAGGGTAAGTGTTAGATACCTTGCTAGAAAACAGAAGCTAAGCAGTTTATTTTGTCTTGAAATGTAGCATAAATACTGTTCTACTTGAGGTGTTTTTGCATGCAGCTCTGTTCTCTTTCAGTATTTGGGTGCAGGTGAGAATAGGTCATCACAAAGCATTTTGAAAAAAGACATATTCAAATGTTCAGGATCAAAATTTGTAGTATTTGTCTCTCATTTTACTTTTAAATATTAGTGCTACAAAGCTCTTTTTATAGTCCTGAAAATCTCTTTTTAGATTATTATTTTAAAAAAGTTCAAACTGTGTAAGTTCATAGTAATGGCTTTGAAATTCTCAAATATAAACATATTTGCATTGTTATTATATTGATTTTAAATTGACCTCTAGTTTTCTCATAACTTTTTCAAGTTAATCTGAATCAGAACTGTGAATTTGTAAAAGCACCTTTATTCATAATTTAATAAAAGTGATTTGTAATTTAAAATATCAAAAAAATGAGATAATAGATAGTAAATGTCATATATTTAGATGGATGTTCTGTGTTAGGATTAAGACAATAATTTTTACCTGAAAAAAGATGTCCCTGCAACATATTTGTGGTTCTAGCTCACATAAATGTATCTTAATGTTGAAGGATTTAATGAAAATCACAGGAAAGAGAGTCTGTTAGAGGCAAATTTTGACATTTTAAGTGTGAAGTATTATGGGACAGGCTTTGATTTGACAAAATGTATTTTGTTTTGCCTTTCCATTGCACAATCCATATCACCGTTTTCATCAACTAATTTCCTATGAGCACAATAACCTTACAAAGGTGTTTGATTATTTTACAATGATGTTTCTAATGTCTCTAAAATGTTATAGTTATACACATTATAAGAAAAGTGTCCCCAGAAAGTGTTCTGCATTAATATGGAATGATGAAAGAAAAGTTATGAACTTTAGCAAATAAGTTTCCATTTACTTGTCTGATAAACTTTTTTATGACAATGGAATGAGCTATGTATTTGATCAAAGATCGGTGGTCTTTTCTCGAGATTTATTGTCAATTCTTATGTGGTAAATACAAGAAATTCCTAAGCATTTTTAAATAATATTCCAAAACAATGAAAATTATTCATTTTTGTTCTATTAAGAAAAGTGATGGCTTTTTTCAGGTAGGAGAGAATGTCTATTTGGCTATATTTAGTGACACTAGGAAATCAGAAGAGTTATCTATCTCTATGTTCTCAGATTAATAAGAAAGCTTCTCCACTTGATAAAAGATGAATGCTATTTTCAGGTTCAAGCTCTGACTCATTGCCTAGGCAATGTTCTGTGGAGAGAAGGATGCATTCCTGTAACTATGAAAGTAGTTATTGCTGGCTTGAACAGATCTTGTGAAAGATAAGAAAATGACAAGCTACTCCAACACATATCACAAAAGCACTTAGATAGAAATGAGCAGCATGTGCTTCGAGTTCTGTCAGCAAATACATCATCAGTTCCATAAAAGTTTTCTTAAATGTAGAGTACATGAACCACTGAATGCTTTTAACCAAAAGAATGTTAAAACATTCTCACATGATCTTGTGTATTTTCAAAAATGAGAAAACTGAAGGTACACATTATAGGCAAGCTGAATTCTAGCAATAATTCACAGAGAAACATATTACAGATTGCAAGTGGTAATGACAGTTTAAAAGTAGTGCACCTAATTTCCTGTTAAACAGATTCAGTAATTCTAATAATCAATAGTTGCATAAGACAATGTTATTCTCCAAAATAAAAATAAGCATTTTTCCTGTATTATACTACTTAGCTATTTAAAATAGTATTTGGAATGGTTTATATAATCGGGTCATTCTTATTACTTTATTGGTTAATTGAAATTAAAACACTTTGTGACATCTGTGTATACGCACCATAATTCAAAATGGATGTGAAATTATGTTTTAAAATATTGTGCTGCTTGACTTAATATATTGTATGTAGATCAGAATGGCTTTTGAATGTAACCTTGCATGGAGAGGTGTCATTTTTGTATTTTCCTGTGCTCCTCCTCAAACATAGCCTAGTCACTACATTATCTCTTGTATGGTATTTTCACCAGGTATGATCATTTTAGAGGGATTTTTTTTATATGTTTATCTTTACTCTTCTATTAATAGTGACAGAAGACAGATATTCCATTCCATAGTAGTCCTTCATGTTAGGGGGTAAGGTAAACTACAGTGTTTTGGCAAATGCCTAAAATTATGCAAGGCAAGGTATGTAAGTCACCTGCCAATATAATATATTTTAAAATAGATTGGAATTAATGTTAATTGGAAATAAGCATGTGATTGTGTGGTCAATATATGTTGGCTGTGACTTGTTCTTTGTAGAAGTGAGCAGCTTAGTTGGATTATTATTTGGCATTTAAAAAGATGCTTCAATGTAACTGATCATTAGTATTTTTAAGACTTTTTATTCAAATGCGCATTTGCAATATAGAATTAAAGTTACATTTGAAAAAGTGGGATACTTGTAAATATGTAGAACATTTTGAATATGTAGCTTTCCAAATTTAGTTATGTTTATATTTATGTAGTGCCATAATTTAATTGCAATATTAACTGTATAATAAGTTCGGTTTATGTTGAAGTACTTGTGAAACAAAATCTACACAATTTCTTTTTTTTAGTTCTGAAATAATCTACTTAAATTTAGATTTCCTATAGTAAAAGAAAGTATTTGACACAGGACAAAGAGGACAATTTAGTATTGCTTTTCTTAAATTTAAAATTTTTTGGTGCTAAATTTTGAAATGGAACCATTTTCTAAGATATAAAATTTTACTTTCTCTGCGCCTCGCATATTTGTTTTAAAGAAGAATTCTCTCCCCAATTACTTAAACCAATGATACGCTCTTCACTTGGGACTTACATAAAATTCTAGAACTTTAGATTTAGAATTAATATTTGTGTTGCCTTCATGTCAAAACTGAGGTGTAGGAACATCAGGTGACATATCTAAAAATGTTGAATTTTATATCAAAAACTGTTCCTGTTGTCTGGAAATATAAATGAATTATGAAAATTTGAGTAGAAGCATAGATATAGATAGGTAGATAGGTATGTACACAGATAAATAGATAATAGTTAATAGTTTAGAAATTGATAGAATGATGATATTGATGGAACAGATAGATGATAGATGAGTAGATAGATAGATGATATATAGATGATAAGTACAAAGATGTATAACTGTTGGATATGGAGAGACTGATGACAGATGATAGATGATAGATAGATAGATAGATAGATAGATAGATAGATAGATAGATAGATACACACACATGTAGGAAAGATTTTACAGTAACTGTTTTATAATTTTAAATGTCCTGACAAAGATTTGTCTTTAAAAGTTATTTTAATTTCATTTCCTGGAAGTAACATTATACTCATCCCTAAACTATGCTAAGGAGAGCAGAGTGAGGAGTGTCCTTTCAGTAGTTTTAAATATTTCCATTGTAGTTGTGACATATTAATGTGCTTATTCCTAAATTTAGCACTCTTAGAGTTGGCCTTATAGCCACATTACGAAAGCAAAGTGCTAAAATATATGCAGTCTCTGGAGCCTGACCAAGAGATATTAAAGAAGTCCTATCATGAAACACTTCCATATATAGAAATCATAATAGGTTTTTACTAGAGTTTTCTTCTTGAGAATTTCATAGATCTATACAATGAAATAAGATATTGTCGCTGCCTCTTTTCCCTCCTCTATTTCCCCCATATTCCCTCAATATTCCCCCTTGAAACTTCATGTCTTTTTTTCATAAGCCACTAAGTGTAATTAGTACTGCTCATATGAGCTTGGGCATCACTTAGGTAGTTAATGCATCTGTCTTTTAAGAATGGATTTTATTGAATGGGAACCAACAATGGAAATTCCAGTGGTTGTTATTGTTAGTTTCCCTTTCTCTCTCTCTCTCTCTCTCTCTCTCTCTCTCTCTCTCTCTCTCTCTCTCTCTCTCTCTCCTATCTCTTTGACAAATAAAACAATCACAAGATAAATTGAATGATCTCCTTTGTATTTATGTTGATGAGCAATATGTTCTAGTCTTTTGAGTTATAAAATCTCAAGGCTGTTTTATAAATATGGATAGAATATCTTCTTTTTAAAATTTTATTTATTTTTTATGTGTATGAATGTACTGTCTGCATGTAAGTGTGCACCCGTGTCGTGCAATGCCGTGGAGGGCAAAAGTGGGTGTAGGATTCCCCTGAAACTGGAATTAAAAATGGTTCTCAGCCTCCATGTGAATGCTGGGGATGGAACCCCGGTCCCCTGCAAGAGCAATTGGCGCTCTTAACCGCTAGGCCATCTCTCCAACCCAGAATTTCTTATATATCATTTGGCGATTGGTTCTGCAATTATATAAAACACGGATGACTTCATTTTAGGGTTTTATTTCTGCAAGTAACTATGGAGACACTAGTAACTAGCAATTATTTGAAGTTTCAGGTTAAAGTTTAAATTCCTTCTTAGGCATATACTTAAGGAAGAAGTTACTAAGTCTCGGAGAATTTATATCAGAATATGCAGCTCCTAGCTGAGTGTCCATTGTAGAATAGAACTGTTTTTCAAATACGATCTCAGAAAAGTCTTACTAAACAAGAAGCAATGCTCAGGGGAAGGCATTCCTACTTAGCAGAGAACCAATGCATATAATGATACACGCGTAGTCATGGCAATTGAAGACCAGTAATTCACTTCATGGAGCCAAAGTCATTAAATGGGCCAGCAGGAAGACTAGAAAGGTAAAGGGGCTTGCCTGAAGTTGACCACCAGATCCCATATGGTGGAACGAGGCAACCAACTAATGCAGGTTGGCATCCAACCTCCATCTATGTTCCATGGCATACATGTGCAACCTGCTACTCTCACTAAATAAGTAAATGCAATAAAGAAAATAAAAATATAAACTTTTCTCATTAAAGTGGGGATTACTTGTAAACATTCTTTTTCTTTGTTTTATTTTGTTTGAGTCAGTCTCTCTGTGTAGCCCCAGCTAACCCAGAATCTACTATGTGGGCCAAATGACCTAGGTGTCACAGAGGTCCACCTGCCTCTGCCTCCGAAATGCTCTGAGTAAATTTGTTCCATGCCTGGCAGTAATAAGCATTCTTAAAGAAGTGCTTTCTTTAGACTCCTTTGTAAATTATGTCTGTTGTACCAAGCTAAATTACTGTAAACATTTCTTTTAAGTGACAGAAGTATTTCCCCAAATTCTTATTCCCCAAATAAGAAATGAGGATCTAAGAATCTATTCTTAATGATTAATTTATTATTTTTATGTTATGTGTATGAATGTATGGTCTGCATTTCAGTAGGTGCACCCTTGTCATGCAGTGCCCATGGAGGTCAGAAGAGGGTGATGGATCCCCTGGAACTGGAATTTGGCCAGTTATTAGCTGCCACATGGGTTCAGGGAATAGAATCTGGTCTTCTGTAAGAGCAAACCAGTTCTCTTAACTGGTGAGCCAATTCTAGCCCCGTGAGAATCTATTTTTAACTTTAATTTGTAAGATAGGTAAACCATCTAAGAAAACATTAAATTATAGAGGAAAAAGATTCTTTATATTTTTAAATTATTATCTGTATTTATAGCTGTGTTATTATTTAAATTTCTCTTTATCTATATCATATCTGTATCATTATATGAGTGTGTATATATAGAACCAAGATATTTGAAGATAATTGAAAGAAGTACTGTGAAAAATTATGTGCATATTAATATATAGCTTAATTATTATAATTTGTGGCAACACAAACCTCTTGTATCAAGAAGCTATATACAGTATATTATGAAATAGGAAAAAAAAGCATTAAAAGATTCTTCATTCTTAGAAAAAGTTAAGCTGAATATCACTGTGTGTTGTGGTCCGTTTAGGTAACTTTGTGAATAAAGTGAATTATACTCTGAAAAGCTCTTCCTGGAAATAATTCTTTCCATTTAATGTTCATGATTCTTGAAGAGCTTATAAAATATAATCTCTTTGCCCAGATATGTGGTGGGTGGAGAAACTATTATATAAAACAGGAATCACAATGTGATCACAAAACCTATTTAGATAATATTAGATACTGAGAAAAAGTTTTAATATTTTTTCATTTGCTGGCACAAAGTCCGCATATTATACTGTGGATTTCAAATTGGTTATCTAGCCACTTTTCTGTTACCCAGGATCATCTCCAGAGCACTGAGATTTCTTACATTAATAGAATAAATTGAAAATATTTTAAATGATTTGTTCTATATGAGACACTAAATTTAAAAATTGCATTATATCTAGTCATGTACACACAATTACTAGTAAGATAGCTAAGGATACATACTTATTGTTCTATCTTTTAGACTATAACAGCTGACACACTCTAAATCCATGACATAAGATGTAATCAGCATGAATATAAGTATTTGATGAAAGAGCACAGATTTCTGTCTCTCTCTTATCTTGCCCAACTGTCTCAAAAATTTTAAAGTGAGAAATCTCTCTCTCTGTCTTTCTGAAACCCCTCTCCCTCCCTCCCTTCCTTCCTTCTGTCCTTCCTTATTTTATTTATTTATTTATTTATTTATTTATTTATACTTTTTCTTTTACTTTGTGTTGCTTCGCCACTGAATCACACTCTCAGCCCTGAGTAACTTTTGAACAAAAATTGTTTTTTCATTAATCACTTTTATATAAGCACAGTTCACAAAATCCATATTGTGTTTGCAATTCTGACATTAAGGAAGCAACATTTTAAGAATTAAATTAATAACTATTATAGTAATATGGGACCTTACCTGTTCAATGAGTATCCATGTTTTATTTCAAATTCAGCTCTTGGATGCAAGAGTTGACAATAAAGATTATTTGCAAATCAAAATAGTTTTGCTTTTTAATGAGTTCTATAAGACACAAATAGTGAATGTTATTTTTGAAGCAATCCTAAATATTACTGGGTTTAGTGTGAACCATTAAAAAATGGCACAATTTAAATTTCCTAGTAACAACTATTTATCTATATGTTTATATTTTGGGGAAATAAAGTGTTTCAATAATACCGACTATTTCGATCTTCGACATATAAAGATTAAATATATAAAACACATGATGTCTTTTAAGTTCACCATTATAATCCTATATCCTCTTTTGAGCCTGGTTTTCAATAGAAAAACATGCAATGTAATTTATTAAATAAGAAATTTGCAACTTTGGGGAAATTTTTTAACTTCAAAAAATTGAGAGAGATTTTGCTTCTGGTATTACTTTTTTGAGCTCTGTACCTGTCAGAAAACTATTATGTCATTGTAAATAGTTATACTCAGAAATGCATAATAAAACATAAAGATGTGAAATGATTAAAAACAAGGAAGTGATGAGATTCCGTGGTGGACTTAGAAGCTGAGTATTGCAACGGTTCAGATTTAGCAAGGATGCTGTTACAAGCATTTTGTTTTTCCCAGCCAGAGGAAGCATTCAAACAATTTGGGCATTAATACAACACTATCTTTGAGGCTTCCAAATTCTCTACTTTTATTTGGGTCCAGAGAGCCTCTGTATACTTAGGAATAAATTATGCTTGTACATTGGAACTGACTGCTATACATATTCCAATGTAACAAAATTTTATTTCAGACCCAAACTGTTATTTATATTTGCCTTAGATTGTCTTTCATGAACTATATTTATAAATTTCACTTTCTCAAAGTTAGAATAAAATATAGCTGGAAAAGTCATATGGAAAGAGATTGAGGAACACCAACCTAGATCAAAATTTTTTTTCTATTTAATAGTTTTGGAGAGCCAGACCTTTAATCCCAGAATTAGGGAAGCAGAGGCAGGTGGATCTCTATGAATTCAAGGCCAGTCTGGTCTACAGAGCCAGTTTCAGGCCAGCTGGGGCTACAGGGAGACCCTGACTCAAAAGACCCAAACAAATTAGTTTTGGAGAAGTACATATCCATAACCTGGTATAAGTAATATTGTGTCACTTAAAATATTTACTGAGAGATTGATTTGGGGACAATATTACTGCAAAATGCCCTGTAAATCCATAGATAAAATTGGCTTTCCACAAATATGGAATAGTTTAAAACCAATAAGTGATATGCATTTTATTACATTTATTCATATTTCATTTACTGAAATATACGATTTTTATACCTTATTCATTGTTTTCTGATGCATTTTTGGCTTCCATCACCAAGAATTTCGAAGAAGAGTGACCTTTAATTATATTAGTTTGAGAAAAATTCAAATTACCAAAATGAACTTTACACCAATTTTAACAAACAGAATAAAAAACCCAATAAGATCACAGATTTTTATGTATTATGTGTTAAAATGTTTCCAATAATACAAACACCAATAAGTAAACCAAATAACACATTAGAGACTACATTACTATATATGGTGTCCTAGGTAATGAACAGCGACAAATACTTTCTTGTTTGGACGCCTTGTGTTTTCCTTCCTCCATCCTGTTCTAGCTGCACAGCTGTTCTCTTCCTACACCTCCTGCTCTGCTGCAGTCCTCTTTCCCTTATTCCCACTCCACTCTTCTTCCACTTTAAAGGCAGTGCATTTAACTGCAAGTATCTACGCGTTTTAACTTGGCTTTTAGTCTGGGAGATGATTCAATGTGTAACAGGAAGTGCCATTTCCAACATGAGAACTCCTGAGTTGCCAGGAACTAATAACGTTTTGTCAATAGGGTCTACCACCAATTTTAGAAACCCCTCTTCGCTGCTGCATCTCGCCTTCCTTTCACTGTCTGACTGGAAATAGGCTTGGAAGGGAGTTGGGTGTTAGCAAAGTCACACTGTAAGAAGAGATAGCAGAACAAGGGCAGCATTTCTGGTGACAAGAACAAATGAGAGGAATGAAGTCCCACATGTATACCATCCAGTGTGGATTGAAAATTGCAAATAAAAAGAAAGAATTGAAAAACTAAGGTCACCTTTGTAAATTTGATGCTCTAAAAGGATGTGGATTGGGGAAAATTAGAGTACAACATGTTTTTTTATTGGCTATTGGTGTCATGAGCAGCATACTTAAGAATACAAGTGTTCAGGTTATGCGAAAAAATGTATTGTGTACAAGTTCTAAGTTGTAGAAACTGCAGTTTCTCTGAAATCTTGGAGATGCTATGGAAGTGATACTTCTGAGTAACACAGGATAAGGTGATATCAGCATTGTGTGCATTCTTACTGGATCCTTCATCAGCAGTTCATTTGTTTTATTTTAAATTTAGCATTATATTATTCATAATATTTCATGGACACATACATTGGCTGATTACCTTATTATCTTATGTCTGAAATTACTCTTCATTGAATTATTGTATCAAACCTCAGCAGTATGGGGGTAGATGCACCTGTTGTTCTGGGGTGATCATTCCAACTAACTACAGTTTAAATATCTTTCTAAACATATTGAAATCTCTCTCTCTCTCTTCCTGCCTCCATCCCCTGCTCCTTCCCTCTCTCTCAATTCAGTTTTACAGTAAGATTTTATAGATTATTTGAGCACTCAAATTGGTTTCTGAGAAATTGTGACTGGTGGTCTGTGTCTCAGTATGGCGTTATAAGGTTCTTGATTTGATTTCCAAGTTAAGAATAAAATAAAAGCTAATTGCAATATAATGAGGATATTATATTCAAACAATACAGATCAGAAATACATTGTTATGACTAAGGGTGAACCACATGAGTGAAAATATTCAAAGAATCAGATTATTATTAGAGACTTGCTTCTTAGGCAGATAAGTGGAACAGGTTATTTATGAGGGCTCTAATTACATAGGCAGAAGACAGTAAGTGTCTTCCTAAAAGTTCACTAGGTGACACAGATTTATGCTATTGTGCATGGATCAAAGTTCACTGTTGGTAGAATCTGCCACTTTATTACATTTGTAATATGTCTAAATGCAAACTAACGAAGTTTGATTGTCTTTAAGGGAAGGGGTAAATTATTCCATTGTCCAGAAAACATTGTGCATGAAGCTCAGTGCAGGAGTTGTACTAGGTTGCTAACTGGTTTGTAAGTGCTTTTCTTGCAGCCTAGTGTGTGCATAGTAAATGTAAGTAGAGGTCTCAGGATTTCGTTATTAGAAATGGGGTATGCACATAGCCCAAGTAAAGCAGAATTGGAGTTTTCCAAGACGTTCATTATGTTTTCCTGCCTCAAAGCATTTCCTCATTTTGATATTGTTCCCAGATTGAAAGCAACTATTATTTGACATACAGGGTATAAAACATATAAATCTCTGTTAAAAACTACATTTCAAATTTGTAAATACTACATTTTATAATCTCCACCATTTCCCTAAAGAGGTGTTTAGAAAAAATCATGATGATTGGTAGAAATTTCTTATAGGTTTGATGCTGATTTGTCTTATAGGTTTGTTGCTGATTTGTCATAGGAAAACGTGGGGATTCTGTTTTGCAGAAGCACTTAGGAAGTCAGCCAGCAAATCCCAGTCCTCAGGCAGGAGTCTCTCAGAAGGCTACAGGAAAATTATTTTAGTTGCATTTTATATGGATGGTGATTTTTTAATTTTTTTTAAGTTTTTTGGATTGTGGTGTTTTAAGTACTGAATCAATACAATAATATTTATAAGTTGATGATCCGGAAAGATAATATTTCTCTCGCTACCATAAACTACAACCATCAAACCCACAAATAAGTTTGTAGTCCTCTGCCTCAGTTCCATCATACATTTAAATATTTCCTACTATTTGCAAGTCTTACTGATATGGTATTTCACTTTCTGGTCTATTAGCCAGTTAGAAGAATTTGACTTAAAATAGAATTTTGCATATATATATATATATCTATATATATATATATAGATATATATATAAAACTATATATTATAATTTATAATTTAAACTAGAATTTTGCATATATAACTATATATTATAATTTATATATACAACTATATATTATAATTTATTTCTTCTATTTTGTTAGTAGGACATCTTCCATTCTGGCTACAAATTATTTCATATATAAAATATAATATGTAAAGAGTTTAGACTCATAGGCATTATTTTCTGGCAGTAAAGAAATCAATAATAAGAGTTTTGTAGAACTGATAGGTAAGAAACTGTTTTCCTGTTTACCATAATTGCTAATTTCAGAGAGACTTTTTGATCCTTACTGAACTCTCTGTGAAGAGATAAAAAATTAGAACCAGTCATAATTTAGGGTACTATGTGGAGAGATATGATAAATAATACTCTCATTATGAGAAGAAAGTTTGCTAAGGTTAATTATATGTAAGAGCTTTTAGATTCCTACACAAGTAAAAAGATGAAAGAGATTTACCTTACTTCAAAGAAAAGACCCATGCTTTTAGAAATCAGATAAGGCATATTTTCAATTGAGATTTGGGTTTTATGAATATCCACATTTAAACATTTTTTATTATCTCCTAGGTTAACATCATGCATAATAAATTTTGGGCGATTTTGAGTAAAATTTATTTTATAGGTGCATGTCACCTTGAAATTAAAATGAAATATTTAAAATGCAAAATATAGTTTATTACTTAAAATTTAAACAAATGTATTATTCATGAATCTTAGAGATGTAAGTGAACTATAAAAATCTTTTGAATCTATGGCAAAAAATTTCATTTTATCTCATGGTTATATCTTAACGCCATATATTTTGTTTTTATCTATCATTTTTTAAATGACTTCACTCTTTTATTCTTTGAGATATTCAATTACTTAAAATATATGCCATTCTTGACCTTAAAATAAAAAGAGCTTATAATGCATCATAAAGATTTATTTGCTTTTGAACATAAATTGGACATGTGGTTGTGTGTTTGTAATACTCACCAAAATAAACATAAATTTAGAATTTAAGTTACATTAATGATTTGCCTGATTATATGTATTATTGTAACATGATATTTATATTATTTTGAAACATATGAAGTGCTCAAATTACATAAATGAAAGTAGTTCCTACAGGAGTATTGGCACCAAATATTCATTCAATCTTATTCTGTGTGGAGCATCATTCTGGGTGCTGAATTAATAAAAATTGATGTTACAAAGGAGAATTTATGATATATTAAAGAATTTTCTTTATATTGGGAATATTTTCAGAATAAGTTACTGTCAAATCTTTCTTTGATACAGTGATGTTTGAATTCAATGTGAGTTGTGTGGAGTTCTGAGACAAACTATCTTAGAACACTCAGGAAACAGAAAGGTCTTGGGAATATCATAAATTTAATTATTCGATAAGAAAGTTATGTTACAATTAATTTATACTTTCTTATTATTAATAATATTAATAGAGTTAGTGATAATGTCAGATGAATACATTGCATTTTTGAGAAATGCTTTATTATTACTTCGTATAATTATTTCCTCAAATAAATCCAATGAAATTTTCAGCTTTTAGTGAATTCAGTGGGAGATTTATATTAAATACTACTATTTGTTCAGAGAAATACTAGCTTTAAGTGTACAGAAAATTGGTTCTTCATTTATTTCTGGCTATATATTAAAGAATAATTAATTATGCAATGACGAGTTAATGTTATGAGGACAAATGCATTTGCGTAGTTCTGTTTGTTTATCTTTAACTGTAGTGTATGGGAAAACCTAAAACTCTCTAAAACACAGAATTTAGTAACAAGATCAGTCTTCAAAGATTCAATATTAGATAGGTTCTAATTTTATTCAAGGGACAAAAGAATATAGGATTTGTTTTACTAGGATTCTGTCCATGTTACAAAATTCTACTTCAATTTTGAGTTAATTTCATCTTGAATGTGAGTTTCATAATTCTGGTAGAGATTTATAAAAATATATAGTTGCAGATATTATGTAGTTCTAAGAATCACCCATCTGACATTTTCTGCAATTATCATAAATTATGACATCGTGCTTACCTTTACTTTTTTCATTTTGTATCATTTTTTTACTTTTCTAACTTTTTTTTTGTCTTTTCCAGACAGGGTCTCCCTGTAGCCCCAGCTGTGCTGGAACTCACTGTGTAGACCAGGCTGGCCTTGAACTCACAAAGATCCGCCTGCCTCTGCCTCCCAAGTGCTAGGATTAAAGGCGTGCACCACCAAGCCTAGCTTTTCTAACTTTTCACTGTTTTTTTGTTTGTTTGTTTGTTTGTTTGTTTGTTTGGTATTTTCAGTTGATTTGGGGCACAGTCCTAATGCAAGGCATGTCTCTTTGCCCTACAATTTCAGGCATTCACTTTCCTGGTACACAACCAGCTTTCTAAACATATTTAAACTAGCACACAATGGAATTGCAGTAAAATGGTCCTTGAGATCTTCAAGGAATTTGCTTGAAATGGATTTTTAAAATTATTATCCAGCATTTGGGTAGCTTATCTGAGGGTACCACTCTGAAGAAAATTCACCCCACCTCTCTCAACAAATGTTGATTGCCTGTAGCGCTTCATCTAGGGATGAGGCACTATCAAATTTCTCACCTGTACATTGCCATGTCCACTGGGGTGGTCAGTAGTCAGGTCTTATTTAGACAACCATAATTGGAGATTTCATGTGTGTGGCCTTCCTGGCATCCTTGTCTTATCTAGAAACCACTTTTTCATAGCACATATCATGCTCTTGTGAGCAAATTTAATGGAGGAACCATGGTGGAAATGGTTCACACAGAGTACTTTGAATGAAGTGCTCAAGAAAATAATATAGGAGGTTAGAGTGTGACTTAGTGATGAAGAACACTTGCTACAGGTGTCCTGGGTTTTGTTCTTAGCATGTACATGGTGGTTAGTAATGGTCTGTAACTCAGTTCCAGATTTGTTCTCACCCTACCTTGGCCTACATGCGTATTACATGCCCGTGGTGCACTTATGTATAGGCGTGCTCATACACATAAGATAAAAATCAATGAACTAGAAAGTAAAGCAATTAAGTAAGAAAATATATCAGTCAGCAGTGCATACAAAAGGACCATACTGCCTGGATGATTATAATTGCATTATTTATAATTGCACTATTCTTTCTTAGAAAAATGTGTAGATATTATAATTATCTCATCCTTATGCAAAGTTACATGTTTAGTTAAAGCATTATGAAATAGAAATTTTTTAAATTATTTTTTTTCTGTGTGAGTGTACTGTCTGCATGTAGGTTGGGGCACCCGTGTCGTGCAATGCCGCAGAGGTCAGAAGTGGGCATCAGATTCCCCTGGAACTGGAGTTAAAGAAGATTCTTAGCCGCCATGTGGGTGCTGGGAATCAAACCTGGGTCGTCTGCAAGAGCAGTTGGAGCTCTTAAGGGCTGAGCCATCTCTCCAGCCCCAAAATAGAAATTTTAAGACCTACTCAATTCAGGTTTTTCCCACCATACCATCAAATTATTTGGCTTATTTTCTAAGAGTAAATACATTGTTAATATTTTTAGTGAATTGTGCCTTGCTATATTATTTCATAAGTGCCGCTTTGCTTAGTTGTCAGAGTGTTTCAAAGGACATTGACAATAAGCATGCGTTTATGATTTTGGCCAAATGCAAAATTTTTAGCCATTGATATTCCATCTTTGCCACCCCCTAACCAAATTGATTTACTATTGCTTTGAGCTATATTGAGGGAACAAGGAACAACTTGTGTGTTCAAAATTGCACTATAGTCATCACAAGCACTAAGATTCTGTTAGGACCAATCACATTTCTTCAGATGAATCCTCTTTTACAAGTTTCTTCTTGTAAAAATGTAGACAATGTAATTCTTTGGATTTTTCATTATTATAAAATACACACAAAATGCCTATAATAGTAGGTACCCAATCACATCAATACTGCTAATTAATAATATATACTATTCAGAATTTATTCTTTGAATTTTAAAGACTATCTTTACGGAATTTTATTATTGCATTTGAAAAAGTAATATGCATATGCTAGACGTGTTTTAGAAGTTTTCAATGAGAAGGTAGATAATTAAACATAATACTGATTCAAAATAACTGATGAGTCATGCTAAAATTTTACTTTTTTATAATTTTTATTATTTAATTTTTGTGCCTTTATTGATGTTTTGTGTATTTCAGACACCATTTTTCTTTTTTTTTTTTTTTTTTGGGTCTTTTGAACCGGGTCCTCCCTGCTGCACCAGCTGTCTGGAACTCACTATGATAGAGCAGGCTGGCCTTGAACTCACAAGGATCTGCCTGCCTCTGCCTCCCAAGTGCTAGGATTAAAGGCGTGCGCCACCACGCCCAGCTCAGACGTCATTTTTCAATTCAGTTTAGGCATATACTTTTTATCAGTATATTTTATCAAATGGCCCAACTATCCGTAAAACATGAGCATCAAGAGAACATTTGAAAATTTGATAAAATGCTGCTTAAAGTAAAGGAAGCAATCACATTTTCAAAAAAGCACAAAACACTAAACATGACCTTGCCACACTGTGAAATGTAACTTAAGGGGCCGGAGAAATGGCTCAGTGATTAAGAGCGCCAACTGCTCTTGCAGAGGACTGTGTTTGATTCCCAGTACCCAGATGGCGGCTAAGAACCTTCTTTAACTCCAGTTCCAGGGGAATCCGACACCCTCTTCTAACCTCCACTGCATTGCACGACACGGGTGCACCAACCTACATGCAAACAGTACACTCATACACATAAAAATAATAAATAAAAAATTTATAAAAAGAAACATAAAAAAATACACAAAATATCTCTTGAACTTTCAGCAATCATGAAATTCGGGACCCATTGTAATTGTGTCTAGTGGTACATGCTATCATTAAATAACAAAGTTAAACCTATGAATTTTTACATCTTTGTTGGAATAAATTTTTTAGTGAGAAAGAATTCTTCAATAAGTTCAGGTGTGATGACAAATGCCTATAATTCCAGCACAGACATGCAGATCTCTGTGATAGAGACAAGCGTGGGGCTACAGGGAAACCTTACCTCCAAAGAACAGTCAGGGTTTCTTTAAGCAAAAAGGAACTTGTCATTATATTTAATTGCTTAATTATACAGGTAACAATATTTAGACCCTAAAATATCTTGAAATGATCCTGAAATTGAAAAATCAAAAGTAGAATCAAGGTCTCTTTAGAACACAACATGAGATTAATAATGCCTTATCACGGGGAATCCTTATATTTGGCCAGAATCATTTATGATTCTTAACCACACATATGCGAATGTGAGATTGTATTAATCATGAATAACACAATTGAACAAATGACTTGGATTCTAATCACCACTGATACTGGACTGGTTTTCTCTGAAAATATTACTGTACTGAGAGAAGAGTATAAATCATATCCTCCTGTGCATTAAAGTAAGACTATATTAAAACATAATGCTCAACTTTTATTTATTTATATTTTTGAAAACTAATTTACAGCTAAATCATTGTTTCGCAGGTTGCACAGAGCAGAATATTACTCAGCTACAATGGATGAGAGTATAAGAAGTTAAAGAAGTGACTTCTACCCACTCTGTGCTTCATTTCCTCATTATACAAATAACAGAGATAATCTAAATGATTACAAAATTGTTGAGTTAGTTTGAAAGTTGTTTCAATATTTGAAAATCGAATACTAAACTTTAAGTCGGTTATCTAACAAGCATGTAATGTCTACCAAAAAAATAATCAGGAAAAATAGAAATGTTGAGATACTTGGCAATACCCCAACCCTTTGTAGCATATTACTGTATCTGACCGTTTTGAAGGCTTTATTTAGGTGAAGCTTCCTCATGTTGGAGTTCATTTTGATTCAGATATAATTCATGTGTCCTACTGACCTTTGAGGTGCCTAAACTTACTAGATCAATGCTGGCATTTCATTGTATGGATCCAGAATCCCTTATAGTTCCATTAATGTAACATATAATAAAAAATCTATTAAGTTTTGTTGTCTGAAAAATCAATTATTCTGTCAGGTATAGTCTAACAGCAAATTTACATCTATTCTAACTTGGTAACAAATCAAAAAACAATCATCTAAGAATAATGTATATTTCAGTCATTTATTTTAAATGATTTTGAGGAAAATTACAGCTATGTATATAATAAACTCATTACATTGAGCTCATTATAATGGTTTTTACAGCTGTAAATTTTTACTAGGTTTTACAATGTCAACAGATCAATTTGAACTATATCAAGGTATTGGATGACACAGATAAATTTCTTAATAAAACTGTTCATTATTTCCTAAAAAAGAAGCTATGTAACTCATTTTCACAAATTTGAAATGAAAATTAGATTAAAAAAAAGAAAATTAGATTAAATAAAAATAAAAAATAATACGTATTGAATCTTTAATTACCCCAGAGATTGCAAAGATAATTTTTTGAGAGAAAGAGAGAGAAAGAGAGAGAGAGAGAGAGAGAGAGAGAGAGAGAGAGAGAGAAAGAGAGAGAGAACATATTTCTTTAATAGGATAATATTGGCATGTTTTTGTACTTATTTAGTCAGTTTGTGTTTGGGGAAAAAGAAGTGCTGGCGTAGCTCTGAAAAGAAATCCATCCTGAATAATCATAATTTAATATTCTTTAACCATGTTTTATCAATCGTGCTATGGGAACAATAATGAAAACGTGAATGTTGAAGGTAAGCTCACCTAAACCGCACAATATCCAGGCTGACTATTTGAATGTACTATCATGGGGATAATGTAGAATAATAGAGATGTCTGACAGTCTCTTAAACACTTTGCTTTCACAATCTAGTTACCTAAAATTATTTATTTATAGGTAAATTATCCCTTGTCATTGTGATTTCCTCCTGGAGTTAAATATTTATTTCTAATGATCTGAAGAAGGAAATTAACTTATTCCATTCAATAATTAAATTAATTTCACTGTATAATGACACTTTTCAGTAAAGCAGTGTAAATTCTGTTCTCTTTCAAATGGACCAGTATTTACAACTCTTATCTTGATTGAGTCTACAGACAAAATTCTAGGCTCCTGCTTTGGTTAACCACACACATACTGGGTTCACATGATCTACTTTCTAATACATTTTTGAAACTTGTATGAAATCTTACTCATCCCTAACTTCTGTTTTGTCTGTTTAATACTTTTATATTATTGCTGAAAGTACTTATGTCATGGAAGCAACTTCAATAGTATTAGTCCTACTTGTAAGGTGTATGCAAAACATATGGTTGAAGTGCCTGAAATTTATGCTCTTCCCCCTCCATTATATAAAAATGTTATGAAGAAAATTACTTCACATACCACCCAACATGTACAATTTATTTTTATTTCATAAGATTTGTATTTTTAAGCAGTAGAATGCAAACTTTTAAGATTTTTAAGTAAAAGCTATTTCTGTCAAGAGGAATAGGTGAGCATATGATCCTCTTAACCATAAAGCTAAACATACCACTAGATTCATGTCTGAAAATGCTTGAAAATATGCATATGAAGCTCAGCTTCTTGGCACAAGGCTTTAGCTCCCTCTTTTGGATGGCCCGAATCACAGTATGAAAGCTCCCCTAAAAGCTTAATTTCTCCATGCATTTTAGAAACTAAGAGAAATGTTTTCCTTTATCAATCTCCGTGAATATTTTAATCAGTTTTGAAATTAACATAAGCCAAACAACATCAGAAATAAGTTTTACTATCTTTATGCTCCTTTCCTGAGCATTTCATTTTACAATTAGCAATGTTTTCTGATTTAAGCATTTAATATTTGCCATCTGAAATGAATTTATGAAACTTAATTTTTTTTTCAGAGAACTGAGGGAAACCCAAATTTTAAAACATATTATTTCTCACCAGGCGTGATGGTGCACACCTTTAATCCCTGCACTCTGGAGGCAGAGACTGGTGGATCTCTGTGAGTTCAAGTCTAGCCTGGTCTACATAGTGAGTTCCAGGCCAGCTGGGACTACTGGGAAACCCTGTCTCAAAAAGAACACACACCACCCCACACACACCACACCACACACACAATATTTATTATTTATTATTATATATTATATATTATTTTAACACTATATATGATAGCTTTAACATACCCTATAAAAAGTACAACTTACCTAAAATGTTCAATAATAAAGAAGTATGTTTATGTCTCTTGATCTCAGATATATATTAACAAAAAGCTTATTTTAAATTCTTATTTTCTTTGTTTTATTAATAATGAAGTAGAAAATAATATACCCAGATCTAAGGAATTAGATATATATTTTTATATACATACAGATAATACATTTTGGAAAAGTATAATTTCTTCTCCTATAGTACTTAGTCTTAACACAATTGTGTAGTAGCATTAAAATCACACAGGTAACTAAAGCTCAAATCGTTTTTGTTTTAATCATTTATATTTTTGCAGTAATTAAACTATACTTACTAAACTATTAAAATATTTATATTAAGAGCAATAAACATATATTGTGAGAAAGTACTGAAATTGAGGGGATTTTCATCCATAAAAAGAAAATTGGGCTATTATTTTATTATCTAAAAATATAAATGAGGGGCTGGGGAGATGGCCCATCAGGTAAAATGCTTGCTATAACAGGGTGAAGACTGAAGTCTGGACCCGCCAGAACCTATGTTAAAGCCAGGCAGGTGTGGTGACTGTCATTCCAGGGCACAGGAAGCAGAGACAGGGAATCACTGGAGCAAGCTGTCTGAACTACTTCACTGAATTAGTGAGGTCTGGATTCAGTGAGAGGCTCTGCATGCAACCATATATAGGTGGAAAGGGATCTAGGACTGCAAATATTTTCAATTGCAGACCTCCATGCACCCACACATATGTAAACACACATACATATGCAAATATATGTATATAGTTTATGAATTTTATTACCAGTAGTATAAAGTACCTGGAGGTGCACAGTCCAAACTGCAACTTTACCTTACACACATTTTTTGGAAAATCCAAGACAGCATTTATTCATAAAAGTAATCACTTATCTATATGGTCTATGCTTTCTATTAGAGTTCTGTCTCTTTCCCTTCCCTCTTTCCTTCCTTCCTTCCTTCCTTCCTTCCTTCCTTCCTTCCTTCCTTCCTTCCTTCCTTCCTTTCCTTCCATCCTTCTCCCTTTCCCCTCTTTTTCTTTTCTTTTTCTCTTCCTTCCTTCTTTTCTTCCTCTCTCTCTTTCTTTCTTTCTTTCTTTCTTTCTTTCTTTCTTTCTTTCTTTCTTTCTTTCTTTCCTTTTTTCCTTCTTTCCTTCTTTCATTCTTTCATTCTTTCCTTCTTTCCCTCTCTCCTTTCCTTCTTTCCTTCTTTCCTCTTTCCTTCTTTCCTTCTTTCCTTCTTTCCTTCTTTCTCTTTCTTGAGAAACTAGTGTTCATCCCTAAGGATACTATTAAGGTATTTCTTTATCCCTTAATTAAGGAAGAGCAAATAATTAAAAAACAGTGGTTGTCCATATTAAATATGCAGAAATATTGATATGTTATAACACTAATGAGATTTTTGTAGATGTCCACAGATTCAAATTTGTTTTGGTCTGCTCAATTCTTTCTATCTACCTGCTTTGGTAGTGATGATGATGATGATGTCTCATGAGACTCAAATGACAAAAATAATTAAGTAGTAAGGATTATGAACAATGTTATTATTATCAGATATTGGCACAATGCATGCTCTGAGTAGCACTGTTAACACAGATCACCCTTAATAAGCAACATTTTTATAAAGATTGCTATAAAAGTTAGTGACTGTCATTTGGAAATTCTTTTGTGCCAAGTGTTTGGCAGAGTAAATGTTAATAGTATTTCATAGAAGAATTATGCATTAGATAATTCTAATAAATTCTCCTAATGCTCAAGATTGTCAAGATTATCTGTTAGAATTTGTTTTTAGTAACAATACAACTTCATAAAATGCAAATATTTCAAGCTGCCATTTCATTCTACATCTCTAATATCTAAGGAGGCTTCTGAAGAAGCACAGAATTTCGTCTGGGTAAATACATGAAATAAACACTTAAAAGTGAGGTACTAATATTGTTCTGCAGTTAAATAAGTTTTCCCAGATAGAAGGAACCACACAAGAAGAGGTTTAAGGGATTTCAGTAAGGTTTATGTTAGAACATAATGATTTGCGCTTTTACTACATAGACAACTTCTTATAGCAAAATGAGAAAGATTTCATTATGAATTCATGGATTTATTGTAGAAGAAATATAGCAGTCCTTTATTAATATGTTATGATGTTGTATTAATTCTACTTATATTTCAACCTTTTAAAATTTAAAGTATTTTAAAATATCTATTCATTTCAGTATGCTGAAGATGGAAGGTAACATGTTCATTGTGCTGAAAAACTTCATGGAAGCTGTGTGCTCTATGGCCTCAAAACTGAAAAAGCAGATTACTCAATGTCTTTTGACAATGGGCTACTCGTTCTCCTACAATAAATAGATCACAATTATTCATTAACCTCTTGGGATAGTATAAGGATAATTAATTTTATTGTAAAAATATATTCACAAGTTCTTTTTCTTAAAGGCCCTTGGAGGAAGAGTCGAGTTTAAAGTGGTAAAGGGAATAAAAACAGTGAATCAAGAATTCATTGTACGAACATTAGTTATAATCCATAAACAATAATTTTAAATGGCTCCAACCTTTAAAGAATTTATTCCTGAGTGATTTTCCTTATGAAATTCAATTTACAGAGTTCTGGGAACCTTGGGTTGTTCAAAATTTGGAGATAGATACTTGCAAAATCCACCAGTTACCTAATTGTACGGCAAACTGAGCAACGTCAATGTTATCTGAAAACAACTGTGTTATTATATTGTAGAATCCCTTAAAAATAAACAAATAATAATAAAAAAAGATAATATTTGTCTACTCATGTCTATATTTCTGATATAAATATACATTGATATATATGCACGTAGATTATACATGAGTGTGTGACTTACAATAAATCACATCAATGCCACTGTTCATAACTACCCTGCATTGAAAATGATGCTTTAATTGGGTTCTTTATTCAATAAAAGCTATCAACACACACACAAACACACAAACATACATGTGCAAACATGCATATATGAAGGGAAATTGTATAATCATATTAAATATTAAAACTCATATACTGTAATATTTTATTATAACAGTGATTAATTTGTGGTTTCTTGTTACATATTCTGAAATTAATTATTAATTAGAAATGGAAGAATTTGATTGTCTGAAAGCTCACCAGAATCCTTCCTTAGATATATGCAAAGTCAAAGACACCTTCCTTTAGCCACTTGGAGGAATGTTGAAGTCTTCAGTTTGTGATGTCAGGTTTGAATTATTATATAGTTTGGGAAAGTATTCAGGGCCTTTGTGAAATACTCTACAAGTCAGGGATCATTGCTTGACATGAAGTGAGAAATAATTATTTAACTGCACATTTGTATTTATAGGTCTGGAAAAAATTTGAAATTATAATTGCAAAGAAGAGCTAGAAAAAGTTTTTTAAAATACTGGTCATTCAGAAACCTCCAGTGTTCTTTTTATTAAGATAAATTCCAAAAAGTTTATTGTCCCAAATTTCACAGAAAAAAAATTGATCAAAATAATACATGAATGCTTCAAGAATTTTTCCATACACTGACATTGGTATCCATTCAACTGATTTTAGAACAGTCTATAAATTTTGCTTAATATAAGATCAAAAACATATCCCAGAATTTTCTCCTTTTAAAGCCACCATTTAAATTTAAAACTACTGCAGACCTATATTCCAGATGTAGTATTCACAAAATTTTAACATTTTCAAAGTTAACATTAAGAGGAGGCTGCTCAAATTAGGCAAAAATTTTATTGAAATATAATTTTTGTATATTTTCTTTTGTTGAATTACAACTGCCAAATATATATACATATTATGTACTATTCTATGCGTAGCATTATATCTATAATCACTTCAATATAATGAGTATGTATAGAGAGAAGAGCAGATAGCAGAGAGAGAGAGTAGAGAAGAGAGAGAGAGAGACGAGAGAAGCCAACTTACCCCTTACTTGCCCTGCCGGTTACCAGATATTTCTCAGGTTAATTTCTGTTTCTTTCTAAATGATCCAATGGATGTGTTATCATAAGCAATGTTTTAAATTCTTCTGAACTTGTATGTGTAAGTAATATACTGGGGATTAATGCATGATTTAGTATATGTGTCAGCAGTAATAGACCGTTGTGGCAGTGGGAAACAAAGGGAAATATATTTTCCTCTCATATTATTTGTTCCACATGGCGTACACCACCACACTGGACTCAGTCATTGCTTGAGTCCAGTGTGGTGGTGTATGCCTTTTATCCCAGCCCTCTGGAGGCAGAGGCATGCAGATCTCTGTGACCTGTAGCCAGGCCAGCCTGGGCTACATAGCGAGCTCCAAGCCAGCTGAGATTAAAGGGAGACCCTGTCTCAAAAAGACCAAAAAAAAAAAAAAATTAATCAATGATTATGCTCTCCATTTGAGGATTTAGGCTAAGTATTCTCTTGAAGAGTGGATGGAAGAAGTGCATGGCAAAATTATGGATTAAATATAAACATTAATCTTAGAAATAAAATGACATTCAAGGAAAAATCACTGGTCATTGGCCATTGCTGTGACTTGAACATGGACTATGGATGATTTACTATCAGTTTTGTAGTAGGAGGAAGGATTAGACTTCTTTACATATAGGACTTGTTAGCCAAACTCAGTTTCATAGCTCCTAGAAATGGGTAATGAACTTTTGTAGGATAATGTGAATGTCCATGAGAGTGAGATTTACTTGCACAACAAAAGCAAGTCTGGTATCCAAAATCTCTCTAGCTTCATGTGATTTCTCTTGGATATTTCCTTCATTGCTATGAGGACTTCATAAGACCCAAACAGGAAAGGCTACATGATCTTTGACTTTCATCTTCCAATATAGTGTTTTTCACTGTATGCTTCCCACATTAAGTATTTTGATACTGCTGAAAGCCACATCTTGCATTAAGATTCTAATAGAGTGTAATACTCTGTTATGGAAAGACAGGCTTGTACAAATAAGAGCAAATAATTAACATTTCTGGAGCTAGTAATTTTTTTTTTTTTTTTTTTTTTTTTTGAGGCAGGGTCTCCTTATAGCACCAGCTGGCCTGGAACTCATGCTGTAGACCAGGCTGGCCTTGAACTCACAGTGATTCACCTGCCTCTGCCTCCTGAGTGCTAGGATTAAAGGCATGTGCCACCACACCTGGCTTAAAGATGGTTCTTAGCGGGCTGGAGAGATGGCCTAGCGGTTAAAATGGTTCTTAGCCAGCATGTGGGTGCTGGGAATTGAGCCCTGGGTTTTCTGCAAGAGCAGTCAGTGCTCTTAACCACTGAGCCATCTCTCCAGCCCCAGAGCTAGTTATTTTCAAACTGATTTGTGCATTACAACATCTATACACATATAAAGTGAATAATTTTCATATACATTAAGACGAGTAGTGATGTGTTTCTAAATATCGATTAAAGTGATTTAATGATGGGGGCTAGAGAGATGGCCTAGCAGTTAAGAGCGCCGACCGCTCTTACAGAGGACCCGGGTTCGATCCCCAGCATCCACATGGCGGCCGAAAACCATCTGAAACTCCAATTCCAGGAGAACTCCAGTTCCAGGGGAATCCAATACCCTCTTCTGACCTCCGCGGCATTGCACGACACAGGTGCACAAACTTGTATGCAGACAGTACATTAATACACATACAGAAATAAATTAAAAAAATAAAGTGATTTAATGAAAGACAGTGTTATTAAATAGACTAGTTAAAATTCTAAAGAATTTATTTACTAGACTGTGATTTGGGGATCAGGCACTACAGCACTACAAACATTTTGGTTCCATAGGAGCAAGAAGGGCAATATTAAAGTTATGCTCGAAAGTGAAAGTTTTGATTAGTTAATGTAGAATGATAGCCTAATAATTTCAAGATAAGATGACTTAACAGTTTCAGGTTGGGTAGACCGGCTTAATTTTCTTAGGAAATGACTATTAAAACCGAGTTCTCACAAAGGCTCAGGAGGCTAGAGATGCCTGGATCCCCTGGCAAAACAATTATTTTAACAAACCAATGACAACCATAAACCATGAGGTACTTAGAATAATGTCAGCCTATTCTTAATAAATGCTCACAATCAAATAATAATTCTTATGATTGTTACATCTATTTTCCTCCAGCCCTCCTATATCTTTTAATAAGAATACTCTATACAACCTATATGAGTATGTTCTTTTTCAGAGAAACGTCCCTCCTGGGATAAACATTGTGTTTTTAATTTCTGTGTTTGCATTCAAGACAATAATTTTTAAGTGCACTATTTTCTAACAGAGGAGTTGTGATGGGAAGCAAAATATATTAAAGTACATTTACTTTTAGAGGCTTTCAAAATTTACTTAGCAGTTTACCATTTTGAACCCAAAGATGATTTTCTGGTTATATCTTGTATTCTTTTTCTCTTCTAATATTTTATTTGACTATAAATACTAAATAATATATAGATGCATTATTAAGTTTACAAATTCCACATGAGATTCATCTGATGCTGGGGACTGTGTAGGACTAATTGAAAACATTTCCATGGTGATTGCTATAGTAACATTGCAATAGACACTGATGCCAAGAAATCTGTGTTATTGATCTGCTAAATCTTATTTCAAAGCACAGTTCTAGGACACAAATGGAATTCTGTTGGTGTTTCCACATATGAACGGTGAGGTATTAGGAAAGTTTAACTTTATATGTGTTTTTCTTAATAGCATTATATAAAATAATAAACAAAGCATCAAAACATACTCATTAGTATTTCATTCATATGAATTACCTTATGTAGTCATTTTACATATTATATTGTTTTTTCACTTTAAATTATAAAATAATTCTTATTTCCCTATTATGTAAATTAATATACTGAATTCCTATCTCATCCTGCAAATAATTACCTATTAGCATAATTTGGAGATTTATTTTTAATCATTGTATACATTATTTTATTTTATGTGTTTTAGTCTAATATCTGAACATTGTAAGGTACATCCACATGGTGTGTAGGAAGCTTCTCTTTGTATGCCGAGCAGGGACCAGTGGCCCTGCTAATGGGGATGGGGACACAGCACCTGCCCGCAGTTGCTGTGGGGAGCTGGCCCCTCGCACAGAGACCAGCAGGCTGCTTCCAGCAGCCAATCTAAGTGGTAACTCCAACTTAGGCTCTTAGCCTGGACCCACAAGACACATGTTCCACTCTTGGCCGTGACTTGCAACCTGCCCAGAGCCGGGACAGGAATTTCACAACACCAGTACCCAGGTTGGCGGTCTGCAAAGGGAACCTCTTTCCAACCACACTGGCCACCCAAACGAAACTCAGGCCTACCTTAGCCTGTATGCAAGCAATAATTAATAAAAATATCGGCCGGGAACTCCGTGATGATGTTAATTGGAATCTGATTTACTGGTTGCCGCAGCTTGCTTTTATAAACCAAATGATGTCAGCTCCAAGGACCAATCATGAGCCCCCCAACTCCGCCCCACCACACACCTTGCTCCACCCAGCATTGTGCATCCAAGTCATGCTGCTTGCTCCTCCTTGGGGTGGAGCCAGACTCTTGGTCATGTGGTGCTAGTTAGAAATCCAGCCTGCAATTCAAGCTGGATTTCCTACAATGGTGCAATGACTACAGAAGTCAGAAGAGGATGTTAGTCTCCCTGGAACTGGAATTATAGACAGTTTTAGCCATTTGAGTTTCTCTTATACTGGATTCATGATAATAAACTTTTAGCTGAGCATGTTAGTGCAAGCCTTTTATCCTAGCACTTAGGAGACAGAGGCAGGTGGATCCCTGTGAGTTCAAGGCTAGCCTGGTTTACATCGTGAGTTTCAGGAAAGCTGGGGCTACGGGGAAACCTGGTTTCAAACATTTAAAAAGACAAAACAAAAACAAAAACAAAAAACAAACAAAAAAGAACCTTTTAAGCCTAAGCCTATCTGCAATAACTTCCCCTTATAAAAATCACCTTCTCATTGCATTTAAAAACTAGGATAAAAGAACCTGAACATATTTCATTGTTAGTGTCCCTGCATAAACAGCATTTTTATAGACTGAAGAAGAGTAATATTTTGCTTTTAAAACAATGTGAATTTAAAAGTCATCTTTTACCATATCACTTACCACATTATAAACTGATAAGATCTATTTAGAATTAAAAAGAAAAATAGAACTAGGGATAGACATAGCAAATAAAGCACTTACTGCTTAAGTATGTGTTCCAAAATTCCAATCTCTAGAGACCAAGTAAAGGCAAATGAAGAAAATACATCTATAATCCCAGTTTGCCTGAAGCAACATAGGAGGTACAAACAGGAGAATTTCTAGAAGCTCAAGGAAAAGCTAGTTTGTTGTATGAAACAGTGAACATCAGAAAACCCATTGCAAACAAAATTTAAAATGTGGATCAGCATCTAAATTTGTCCTCTGACTGATGCACCGTGGAGCATTTGTACCTTGGCGTATCATACACTGGCACACAAACAACCTTGTGCCAATATACACATATATACAAGATACACATATTTATCTCACATATACACTTTAAAAATGAAAGGAAATGCAAAATATAAAAATGCAAAAACAACATCAGCTCAAGTCCTAGTCTTCCAAGTACTGAAAGAATTCTAATAAGATACCCAAAAGACAAGGACCTAGATTAAAAGGCAGATGTTGGGCTCCATGAATGTGTACAAAGTGAGGGATATGTGGAAAACATTATGAATTTTATTTACTATTTAGCATTCTTCATTTTAGAGAAAATTACTGCTTAGCTGACTGAAACGTAAAGGAACGAACAGGAAGTATTCATGAGACTGAAAAATTTGGTGTAAGAATGAGGCAAGTTTTCCTTATATTCTTTTTTTTCAGAATTGATTCTTTTTTGCTAATTTTTAATGAGCACATTTCATACATTTCTTAATCAAATTTAGACTCATTCCCCCATCCATGCCCACCCCTTATGTCCCTCCTCCCCCCGCCAAATATAGGGACTGTTGGTAATTGACAGAGGGAGTCACTTTAAAAATTTTTTATTCATTATTTTCATTTTATGTGTATGAGTGTATTGCATGCATGTTTTTCAGTGCCCTCAGGTCAGCTAGAAGCCTCCAGAGATCAGAAGAGGTCTTTGAATCTTCTGCAACTGGAGCTACAGACAGTTGTTAGCCACCTTGGGGGGTCCGGGGAACCAAATTAGTGCTCTTAACCATTGAGCCACCTATCCGGCCATGGCCATAAGAGAGAATCACTTTTCTTTAAGGTGTGAGCCCCTAGTAGGTTGAATGACCAGAGTAGGTGGACCCAGACCCAAGAGCATTTCAGGACCACAAAGTGGAATCCGTGAATTAGAGAACAAAACGGAGGACTGGAAATTGGGGGAGTAGCGAGGAGGGTGGATCTGAGAGGAGATGGAGAAGGGCTGATTACGATTGTTCACAGAACAGAACTTAGTGGACCAAAGAGTAGAGAAAGTACTAGTGCATCCTTCAACTCCCACCTGTGAAGCTTCCTCATACAATAGAGTAGAATGCACACAGAATGCCACAATTGGCTAAGTTTTACAGAATAAGAGACTGCAGAATATGTGGCCTTTGATATAATCCTATATTAGGGGCTGGAGAGATAGCTTAGCAGTTAAGAGCACCGACTGCTCTTTCAGAAGACCCGGGTTCGATCCCCCAGCACCCACATGGGCCTGAGAACTGTCTGTAACTCCAATTCCAGGAGAACTCCAGTTCCAGGGGAATCCGAGACCCTCTTCTGACCTCCGCGGCATTGCACCACATGGGTGCACAGACCTACATGCAGACAGTACACTCATACACATAAAAATAAATAAAATTAAAAAAAATTAAAAAATAATAATCCTATATTAAACCTCAACTACTCATGGCTCAGGGACCATTGTGGAAAAGGAGGTGTCAGGATTGTAAGAGCCAGGATTGGTCATGAACAGAGGGAGGCAGGGGCTTCTCAGGGCACTGAAAGTTTGCTTTGCGAACTTGTGGCAATGGGGAAATTGAGCACAAGACCCATGCAAATTTGGTCAGACAAAAACCGGGAGTGAGGGAAATGGGCAATGGAACCCAGCCTTGAGTGGGAACTATTAGCAATTAGTTATGGCTGGATAAGGAAAAATAGACCTTCCTTAAGATCTCTAGATAGGCTGAATAGACCCCAGTGGATAAACCTGAACCTAAGGATCTCTGGTAAAATGTTTGATTGAATGGGACTTAGCATGTATGGTCAAATGCATGAGGTCATAGTAGAGAGCATGAGAACTGGTGAGGGATCTTGGGGGCATGGAGGGGGAAAGGATTTAAATTTGATTAAGAGCTATTGTATGAAATGTATAAAAGCTCAATAAAAATGTTTTTAATTCTAAAAGAAGTAATAAAGCTGTTATTAAAAAAATTTTTGCCATAGCCACAGTGCTAGATGACTACAATTCACCAAACGGTATTTTCCAGATGCAGCAGAGCAATCTAACATATGAATGCACAATGGTTATGATAGCATTTACAGGACCTGTACAAAACCAAGCCACATAAAATTGAAGCATGAATTGGAGCTCTGGGCACAAAATGCCACACGTAGTTGAGGACATATTGGTTGAAGCTTTATGAGCAATGGATCACTGCTAGGAGAGGGAGAGTTGGTTCTAGAAGTCTGATGTAATTTGCTGGTATTTAGAAACAATATGCTATTTTCTAAAGAAAAATGATCATATGTTATATGCGTTATTTTTTCACAATATAATAAAAGATGGTATCATAATAAAAGATGGTATCCCTCATCTGTGGATGCCAGCACCCAATCCCTAGTGGAGGGCAAACTGAGCAATGTCAATGTTATATTCCTTTTTATCTGAAAGCAACTTTGCTGTTATAATGTGAATCCTTTAACAAGCTCTAGAATTAACTTACCACTTATTTTCAGACTTTGTAATTGTGGTATATGGGTGGAGGGTATGGATTCATATTTTAGAGTAATATAAAATGAAATGGAAAAATGTGAATTCCTAAGCATATTTTGGAATTAACATTGAGTTTGGTTTTGGAGGTCATAATTTTGGTATATATGTGGCTTATGTATAGGTATATTTTGGAGCAATACAAATGGGAGGGAACAACAAAGACAAAAGGACTGGGTTAAAGAACTGACTGAAGCAGTTAATTTCTGCCCAAACAATAAACCTCTGTGGAGAAAAACTTTAAAAAGTCTGAGAAAAAGATGCAAGACATGTATGGCAGAATGCATGAACTGGGGTGGGATGGGGAGTATGGAAAGGGGAATATGTCTAAATTGGACTGAGAAATGATGTATGAAATACGCAAAACATCAATTAAAATTTTATAAAAATGTACATTTGTGTAAAACCCATAAAAGTCTTAGAGTTAAGAGCATGTAGATCTCACTCTAAATGTATTTTGTAACTATATTAAAGGGCATTATATAGCTTTACTTACACAAAAATCTCTCATGCTAAATACATGACTAACGTAGTATAGCTTAATAAGTCTGAGGAACTCATAATTAAGCAGACACAATAATAACTGAATGATGGCAGTATAACAAATATTGTAGACTACTTAATGTCTATCTCTTGTCATAAAATTGACAGGAATCAACAGGAGAATACATGGGGATTTTAATTGAATTTATAGAGATTTTATACAATACATCTTGAGGCAAATTTAAAAGCCCTCCCCTATTTGAATATCCCATAGATACCTCACTGAATTGTAGCCATTCTGTCATATATGTTGTATCTCCAGATGTTCCTAAGTGTGAGTCCCTCCATTGGAGCCAGGTCAAACTATCTTAAGTCACTCTGTAAAAGAAAACCGTGTCCCTCTCCCGTAGTCATCAGTTGCCAGTATTTCTCAGCAGAGGCCTTGGCTTCTTACTCATTTCCCCATTTCTTTGGAGTTTTAAGAGAGTTATCTTTCTTTTTATTTATGGATATATTTTTATTGTCATTAAACTTTAGGGAATTATCTTTCAAAAAGTCAAACATTGTGGATCTTTTTGAGGTTGAAATAGCTTGCAATTATCAAGTATCAAAGCTAATAAGCTTTCTAAGGAGACACGTCACGCCTCCAACCATCTGAGCTTCCCACTCCTGCTTTAAGTGCAGTCCCAGCAAGGGGAATGTTAAAATAGCTTCCGCTCACGGGGATGGTCATATGCAGAGAATACTTTCTCCTTATTTATATGATTACTGGGTCCCGTTTTCCTATCAAGTTTTAATTAGAAATTTGCTTTCTCATGTGTCATGTTGTTTGTGCTTTTGAATCTCTGTATTTTATTCTTGTCATTTGTGTTTTCTTTTCTCCTTTGCACCCCATCTTTTCCTCAGTCAGCATGTGTGGGTGAACTAGTCTTTTGTTCTCTCTCTCTCTTGCTCTCAGTCTCTTCCTCCATTCTCCCTCTCCATCTCCCCTTCCCTCCCTTGGTCTCATATTCACTCTGGCTCTAACTTACAAACTCCCCCCACTATAAGGTTCATAATTTTGAGTCTCTCTCTCTCTCTCTCTCTCTCTCTCTCTCTCTCTCTCTCATTTTTTTCAAATTTTATTTATTTTTGTATGTGTATGAATGTATTGTCTGCATGTAGGTCTGAGCACCCGTCTTGTGCAATGCCGCGGAGGTCAGAAGAGGGTGTCGGATTCCCCTGGAACTGGAGTTCTCTTGGAATTGGAGTTACAGACGGTTCTTATCCGCCATGTGGGTGCTGGGGATCGAACCCGGGTCCTCGGCAAGAGCAGTCGGTGCTCTTAACCGCTAGGCCATCTCTCCAGCCCATCTCTCTCTGTCTTAAGCAATATTTACCACTGCAATTTATTGGGAGGATATCATTCGCCGTTGGGGCTGAACCCTCCAGGATGAACTCTAGACACCTATTCCTTTGTCTAAATTTTCCCCTGGTTCTTAGCTACTGAAAATAGTGTTTCCATCATTACACACATCTAGGACAGCTGTTGTCCAATAATTTCTGATTTATTCCATGAAGATTGTAACCCACCATCTTTTCTCTTGTGCGTATTCTGTGGTAAGCACTTAGTGGTATGTTCATTATCTTGCATCTGACAGACTCTTGTTCATTTCTGTTACAGACAGCTTACATAAAACCACAGCTGAAAATTCCTTTAGAGCTTTTACTCTGTTGATTGAAATATACACAAAAATTTAAGTTAGTTTTTTCAATTGCTCAGTAGATGAAAGATTTTGAATAAATGAATTATAGTGGTAACATTTGGTTCATAGCTGTATTATAAAATTCATCTTGTCTTTTTGGTTGTGAGCCATAGCCTTTAACAGTTGTGTCATCCTTCCAGCCTTAAAAGTTAATGTTTGTATTAATATAGACTACCATCTTAGAATATAAACTCCCCTAGTTATCTAGAAAAATGCTGAGAAAAAAAATAGCATTTGTTTTACATTTGGTGAAAAGACAACTATCAACACCTTTTCATGATCCACACATCATCCATATAATAGGATGATTTATTCATTCTACTACTCTTCAAGATTTAGTTTATTTCCATTTCTAAATTTTCACACTGATCCTCTTAGGATTCTTGAGAAACCAGATGCCATAGGCAAATGAACTATTTGACTTTTGAAATAAAGAGTATTTATGGTTTATGGAACAAGTCAGATATTTTTGCCATGGTATTTTGAAAACTAGTCCCTAAATAAACTATTTGTTCAAAATCTTATTTTTTCAAAAATTATGTAGGGGGGCTGGACAGATGGCTCAGTGTTTAAGAGCACTGACTGCTCTTGCAGAGAAACTGGATTCAATTCCTAGCACCGATATGCCAATTCCAGGGGAATCCAACACCCTCTTCTGACCTCCACAGCATTGCAGGGCACTGGCGCACCTACCTACGTGCAGACTACACTCATATACATAAAAATAATTTAAAAAATTTAAATAGGAGGATTTTATTACATGTCGTAAATGAAGTTTTAGAGACTTTTATCTGTATTGTTAAACTATTTTGAAGGAAATATTATGGATTTTAATTTTGTCATCAATGTATTCAAATAAGTACCATGGTTTAACATTTTACATAAGAAATATATGCACCCTGTTGCTTCCTCGATAACACTGATCACTGTCCTTTTTGGAACTTTGGTTTTGAGACACTTTATGCCTATAGTCCCTGTTGTCCGGAAGCTACCTATGTAGAGCAGGCAGACCTTGATCTGAGATCTACTTGTCTCTTGTCTCCAAAGTTCTGGGAGTAAAGTTATTACCACCACGATCAGCTTATATTTGAAATTAAAAAAAAAAAAAAAACTAAACTGGCTCGTGATTTTAGCTGAATTACTTTGCCATATATGAAACATTGTAACATCAAATGTAATTGTAATGCTTGGCTTTCTTACCTTCCACTGGACTGGTATTGTTATAGTTATTTTGCAATTTCTCCTATATCCATGTGCTGATATAACCACACCATGTCTGATTTTATCATTCTGATGGTTGTTAATGGTTAACTAGACAAGATCGAGAAACACATAGAAGGCAAGCCTTGACTGTGTACTTGTGAATGATTTCTAGATTAAGATGACCCCTGGGAAAATTGTGGGGGGTTATCTTGATATGCTTAACTGAGGTGGGAAGTCCCTCCCACTGTGTGTGGCGCTATTCTTGGGACTTGGATTCTGGATTGTATAAAGCGGTGAGGGACTGGAAAGATCACATTTACTCATAACTTTCTGCTTTACAACTGTGGACCCTTGTGACCAGCTGCCACAAGCCCATGATGCCTTAAATTCCACATCTTGTTGGAGTATAATATTAACTGAGGGGCCAAATAAACTGTTCTTTCCTTAAGTTGATTTTGTTAGGATATTTTATCACAGCAACTGGGAAAATAAACTAAGAAAATCATGAAATGTAAACTTTTTGTGACTTTGAAAACTCCAAATGCTCATTAGCAGCTTGATGTTCACCCGGACCCAATTGCTCTGCTTTGCTAAGTTGGCTGACTGTGAATGAATCTTCAATCAACCTCATTTCTCTCCCACTTTTACCACATACACCTTCAATGAAGTGTCGTTGCTATCAGACATGTGATAGCTTTATTCCCTTAGTCCTTTCAGCTTTCTGCTCAAATGTTATCAGAACTAAGAAGTTACCTTTCATAATAATATCAAAAATAAGAAAACCCTTTTCTACACATAATTTAAACTTTCACTATTCAGCTTGCTTTATTTCCCTATAATAGACTCACTTTAGGATAGTTTCAAATTTACAAAGGACTTAAAAGTTAATATAGTATAGTCTAAAATCCTAACCCATTTTTGCCTAATATTGGTGGCTTACATTAAAGCAGCATATTCTTTACAAGTAATGAAATTTATTGATATGATATTATGCAAAGCCTTGGATTTAATATTTCTTTGGTTCTTTCTAGTATATTTTTTCTCATCTAGGATTACATCCAAACTAGCATGCTTCACTTAATAGTCTTCTGTTATAAATTTCATCTTGGCAAGGACAGTTTTCTAGCCATTTCTTATTAATGATGACCTTGGCAGTTTTAAACAACCTTGTTCTTGTGCTTGGTGATGCTCATTCGTTGTAATTTGTCTAATATTGCATTAGTTTAGGCTGTGTTTGTTGTGAGAGAGTAGAAGAACCCTATACAGACAAAGTTCCTTTTCTTGATATTATTTCAAGGGTGTTATTCTTGTTTTAACATTGGTAATATTGTACTCAGGTACCTGTTGAGATCTTGTTTGTGATGAAATCTTCAGTGTGGTATTATGAATTTGTCTGCATTTTCAGTTTATTCATTTTTGAAGAAAATTATTAAGTATTTACCTTGATTAGTAACTTTGAATTATTGCTCTTCCTCTTCACAGACAGATTACACACACACACACACTTGCAATATGTCTTTGGAGAGCTTTTTTCTCCATTTTCTCAATTATTCTCTCATGTATACCACTGTGAACCTATGGTTTCTTTTATTTCTTGGATTATGATGCAACATTGTTCTGTTGTTAAAACTGATTTAGCTTTGAAAAATTGAAGAGTCAATGGAGGAAAGACAGCATCTTCAACAAGTGGTGTTGGCAAAACTGGATCACCACTTGTAGAAGAATGAAATTAAACCCCTACCTCTCACCTTGTACAAAAGTCAACTCCAGATGTATCAAAGACCTCAACGTGAAACCCCAAACTCTGGAGGTGATAGAAGAGAAACTTGGCAGCAGACTACAAAACATAGGCATAGGAAAAGACTTCCTAAATCAGACAGCAGCTGCACAAGAAATAAGATCGACAATTGACAAATGGGACCTCATTAAACTCAAAAGTTTCTGTACAGCAAAAATAACAACCAAAGAAGTGAAGAAAAAACCCAACAGAGTGGGAGGAAGGAAACCTTTCACTGCAGACTACATCTGACAAAAGCACTTACCATTTCCAGGAGTCTAACAAGCTACTTCAACACAAACAAGTAAGAAAGATAACATATGAATCACTCAAACGATGGAGCAGAATCTGAATAGAGACTTCACAGAGCGGAAATTCGAGGCTTGCTGCCAGAATACATTCTACGAAGGTTCAACATCGCTGTATAATTAAGGAATGCCAAATATAAAAACACTTTGAGATATCACTTACTCAATTAAGACTGGCTAGGATCAGGAACACGCAATGATACCAACGTGTGGATCGAGGTTGTGGGCGAAAGTGGGAACACACTCAACCACTGCTTGGTGGAATTTACTGTAAACTTGCTACTAGCCCACTATGGAAAGCAGTTGGAGCCCTTAAGACTCAAAAATGACCCTCTCATTTGACCCAGTCATACCACTCTTGGGGTACATACCCACAAGAACCACTGCTAACAAAGATACATGCACGCTATTGTTTATTAGCTCTGTTCCACAGTAGCAAAAATAGCTGGGAACCAGCACCTTGTGCCCCTTCAACTGATGAGTGGAGAAAATGTGGTATTGGTAGAATGGAGTTAGCAATAAGATAGCATTTACTGCATAGCAATAATAGAGGGACAACATTTCATGAAACTTGCAGGTAATGGATGGATGCTAGAAGACATTTATGTTATAGGATTTTTCAGTAACAAAAACACAGTCAACAGAAAAAAAAATAAAAAATGTGTCCCTCATATGGGTATGCTCTTAGTAGCCAATAACCCCGATATAAATATTTCTTGTGGAAGATGGATGCTAGTTGATTAAAAGAACACAACAGAAAGACTGCATCAGAAAACTGACTGAAATGGTCAATTGGGAAGGGTGGAGGTGGCTTGGGCAGAGGGACACAGGTGTATATTCGATTAATGCCTATTAATTGACCGTGAGTATAAAATAGTACCCCAGTTTGTTCTCTAGACACTGCTAAGTAACATGGTGCGTTTAGGACTTTAGTAAAAGTATAATATGTGAGATGATAAACAACATGGCTTTCAGATAGTGATAAAAACAGAAGTAATGCATCCTGGTTAATGGAGATATAAAGCGCGTGTATATCACATTGTTTTACATATTAAATGGTGAGAGGATAACTTTGGGATTTTGCGCAATACAAATGTTTTCTCTATATTTTGGTTTGACAGTATCACCTTGTGGATTCGTCTTTAAGATGGAGTGTAGTAAATAGGGTTGTTGCTTCCCAAGTGTAGACATAGTACGTAATTCAACCAAAACACACTATGGTGTGAATGATCTGTGATGACATCTTTTGGCCTTCGATTCCAGTACCCTAAGTTATGATAATTCCAACGTCTTCTGGAGGACCATGCGCCGTTTTAACTAAAAAATGGGGGGCGGGAGGTTCAGATAGACATGAAACATTTCGTCAAAACTTGCAATTCAAATTTAATACTAACTTCTGGGGGAAAAAGATTTTGTGGGTTCCAACAAACAGGACAAAATGTCACCCAACTTAATGGCTGAGAAAGAACAAGATACACGCTTTTGCTTTTGTAGGATGTACCAGACAGTGCCAACTTGAAAGGTTACCCATCGAACATTTGAAAGAAGAAAAGCCTCAGTTATTATAAAACATCAAACCCCTCTGTGGATTCTTCTTGTAACAAAATGTTATAATGAATTCCTAATGAAATTACCTTGTAGGTGCGCAAAGTGTTTTGCCCCACAACACGAGCGACGACATCTTGCCTTCCCCCCAATAGAACAAGGAGAAAAATATGATGATGATGAGGGTTGCTCTCCAACTCTAAATTGGAGACAACTATTATAGAGGTAATCTCTTAAAAAACTGGTTTAAAACCTGCCTTCTTTAATTGACTAATAGACATAAGAACTGTGAAACGGATTATTCTCTTGTTCAGAACCAATATAATCCTAAAGTCCTTAACACGCTATGCACTTAAAGCAAAATATATCAATACAGGAGGTTGACATTAGCAATGGCTTATTCTACCAGGGAGGAGATGTTGGCCGGGGATCCAAGCCCCACAAAATGTAAAGGCTCCTTGCCTCTTATAAACTGGGTAACCTGCAAGAAGAGAGGCAAATCAGGCCTGCTGCCGACGACCTTGTAGTGTTAAACCTGGAAAAGATGTTGCGACCACAATTGCAAGTGTACAGCTTCCTCTTGAAATACCAGAGCGTGTTACCAAGGCCACTAAACAATCAAGCAAATACGGGTCTCCTGAGTTAAGCAAGACTCCACCGTCATCACCAGCCACATCTCACTATGTGTCTTGGGAAATACGTTGCAGCAGAGGCAGCCATATGCCTGTATATCCCAAATCTAATTGGCTATTGGCTCTCCCCTTGGAGAAATAACCCATGGCTGATGCCACAAGCTTACATCCTCTACAGGTTAGATGTTATAAGCCACAGTAAGACCCTGTCATATTTAACAGGGGGGAAAATTGTAATTCATGGATTAACATATCCAAACATGTGTCTATGCTAAAGTAACCTACCATAACCATTAGTCCTGCTTAAATACCTATATATCTAATTGCTTGTTCTTCATTAGTAGGATCGAAAGGTTATTCCTGGACAAACTGTCAGCCCATGAAAGGAAACAGCCAGAATTGACCAGAGTCCAAATCAACAGCTCCAGAGAGAGTGGACTGTTTTACCTCTCATCCACCTGTGCCCCTTTTCTAAGCCTAGGGAACAATCTGCGGAAGAGGGGGCGTGGTATAATGTAAGGGCTGCAATTGGGGTGAATGGTGAAACTACAGCAATGTAGAATGGACACTCATTTGATCAATTTGATTGAACATACAACCCTCACCCCCCACTGGATGGTGGGGCTGTGGGGGTTTGGGCACAACAGTCTGCAAATTGGTTTTACATGAAGGATGCTTGCACTCATGGATTATCACTTATAGCTGAAAAATGAAAAAAAAACTGAGAGAAAGATGCAGGACAGTTATGGCAGAATGCATGATCTGGGATGGGGTGGGGGTGGGGGGGGAAGGGAAAGGGAAATATGCCTGAACCGAATTGCAAAATGATGTATGAAATGCACAAAGCATCAATAAAAAAATGTTTAAAAAAAAGAAAAATTGAAGATTCATTCATTCCATTTGCCTTTCATGATCACATTAATACAGTAGTTTTATTTTGCTATATTTGTGTGTTTTAAACACTGCTTTAACTTCCCACCCCATATGTTTCTTCCTTTAGCACTAGCAGACATCATTTCACTCTGACAGTTTTAGTTTCATTTATCGTTGGTATTAAGATGCAAGATCTAGGATACATGTCAATTTCTTGGTAATTAATAATACTCTTTTAAGCCATCTCTTTGACATATCAAAGAATTTGCACATGCAGTGATAAAAAATGTATATATATATATACATATATGCCTCACACTTTTTAAATAGCCAACCATATATATCTTTATTAAAACAAATTATTTCACATTGATTTTGCCAACTCATTCACTCCCGTAGCATTGGAGCTGGCCTCTTTTGCCTGACCTCTGAGTTTCTTCAAGATTAAAACTTCTTTTTCAGTGCTGGAGAGATAGCTCAGATGTTAAAAACTTCTGATATGTTGCAGCAGATCCAACTTTGATTTCCAACACCCACAAGACAGATAACAACTGTGACTCCCATTCCATGCTTATCTGGTCCCCTCTTCTGATCTCTACAGGCATAGCAGGACACGGGAACACACACATGCTGGCAATACATCCGTACACATAAAAATAAGAAAAATAAATAAAATATTTAAAAACTCCCATTCTACTAATCTTTCTTCTATTTAATTCATGTTCAATTCCGGTATAGAAAAACAACATGATAAGATCTATCAACCCAAATCTTATAGAAAATAACTATATTCACTACAATGCTGAGCATGTGTAAGATAAAATTTTCCATTTACTCTCAGAAGCATCACTCTGTTTCACAAACTCTGGAGGAGCTCATTCATCTTTCCATTCTATCTCTGAAATTGCTTCATGCTTTGTAGTGGAATTCAGTTGTATTTGCAGCTGCAATTCCTTCAGGTGCTAGAGTTCCAGAACTAACTTGCAAAATAATTCTTCTTTTAGTTTCAGTATATTAAGGCTCATCTTGAAAGTCATTATAGAATAATAGGATTTGAAAGTGAAAATTTTGGGTCTCCTCATTGTATTATTATTATTAGTAGCCAGAATCAGAACAGTGTTGGCAATCAAAACTGCTCTGGGCTTCACCCATCCATCCTATGTCCACATTGAGCCAATCACTGGAAAGCTGAAATTTCCAAGCAACTCAAATGCAGTTGAAATAGAATTAATGGAACAAGAAGCTAATAATAGAACAATCTTCAGATTTTAAAGCTAATAAGATTCAAGTGAATTCTCTGACTATAATCAAAGTTAAAGCAAATTTAAAATATTGTACTTTTAAGGCATTTGATGGTATTTATTTGTTAACACAAATATGTTTAAAGTGCAAAGTATTTAAGGTTGATAAGGATAATGAAGCATGGAAAATTTAGTAATCAGCTTGTTGCTTTGTAATGAATAAAGGATGCGAAGAATTTTTAATAAACCCCATGGGTTATGAGCTAACTTTAAAATCAAATGTAGCAGAAACCCTTTAAAATGTGCACTTTTATCTCAGAAGAACGTGCAGGTGTTAAATTGGCCACAGGAGGTTTGCAGTAATGTTTCTAAAATGTTAAACAAATACATGAAAAGCAATGAATAAAAGAAAAGTATTAAAGAGTTGCAAAGTTCATAAAATTCATTTTAAAACTTGTGCAATCCACATTGTACAATTCATGTTTAATTTCTTTAATGTGAATTTTTATGAATGTTATTGACAGTATTATAAATTTCATCTCATGTTACAGAGGAAAGGAATTTCTGAATTCTTTCAAAAGTAATGCTTCAATATTTAATTTTTACATCCACCTATTGTCTTCTTTATGCACAAAATAATGGCTTTTCTATGATGTCCTCCCAAACTCAACATGAACCATGCTAGTATTTTTTTATTTATTATTTTTTATGTGTATGAATGTACAGTCTGCATGTAGGTTGGTGCACCCATGTTGCGCAATGCCTGTGAGGTCAGAAGAGGGCGTCGAATTCCCCTGGAACTGGAGTCAAAACGGTTCTTAGCCGCCATGTGGGTGCTGCAAATCGAACCCCGGTCCTCTGCAAGAGCAGCCAGTGCTCTTAACCGCTGAGCCATCTCTCCAGACCCAAACCATGCTAGTATTAAGCACTAATCCATCCATCCATCCATCCATCCATCCATCCTTCCATCAATCAGTCAATATATCAAATAATTTTACAAATACATAAGGGCCTACTAAATTGTTTTTAGCATATAATAATACATAACTATCTCTCATCATTCATACTGCATGTACATTATATCTAAGTTAAGCACCTCATAATCTGTTACTTTCTTTTTTTTTATTTAATTTTTATTGATGGTTTGTGCATTTTGTACATCATTTTCCAATTCAGATCAGGCATATTTCCCTTTCCCTTTCCCCCCACCCCCATCCCATCCCAGATAATATGTGTATATTAAACAACATTGGTTTACAGACTCTGATAAAAACGGTAATGCATCTGAGTTAAATGTAGATATAATTCGCTGTTGTCCACATTTGTTTTACACAAAATCTGTAGAGCAATAACTTTAGGATTGGCACATAAAAATGTTCTCAATAATCTGTTACTTTCAATGAATGGAATAGTAATTGGTGTTTTCAACCACTTGAAGAATATATGTGCATCATGTCATATAAAGCAAGAAAAGCTCAGCTGAGATATAGTTTCCGAATGGTTACTTAGAGACATTTTTTCTTAAATATTTTTGTCCTTTTTTTGAGACAGGGTCTTCCTATAGTCTGAGCTGGCCTGGAACTCGCTATATAGACCAGGCTGGCCTTGAACTCACAGACATCTACCTGCTCTGCCTCTCGAGTGCTGGGATTAAAGGCACGTGGCACCCACCCTACAGAATTTTAATAAATGGAAAAATGAATGTGATAGATAAACTGTACTAATCTAACACATATATCTCTGTGGATAAACCGCTTAATGTCTATACAGATCAAAAGATGAATAAAAACAAATGCTATAAATTGGGCACTTTTTCCATAAATCCTTCAAATGGATGTACATGGAATAATAGCACTCCGTCCAGGTATATTCTAAATACAATACCAAATGAATGTAGATGGAGTGTTTTAAGCAGCACATGTTTATTTCTAACAGTTCTGAATGCTGTATGTGCAAGGTCAAGGTGTCTGCTCATCTGCTGCAGGGTAAAAGGTGTCCTCTTGTCATGGAAATTTTTATATAATATACTCACATCTGGGACTGAAGGTTAAATAGAGCTCCAGGCTTTCCACATTCTTAAAAAGAACTGATCTCATGGGCTGGAGAGATAGCCTAGCGGTTAAGAGCGCCGACCGCTCTTACAGAGGACGCCGGTTCGATCCCCAGCACCCACATGGCGGCTAAACTCCTGAAACTCCAATTCCAGGAGAACTCCAGTTCCAGGAGAATCCGATACCCTCTTCTGACCTCCGCGGCGTTGCACGACACGGGTGCACAAACTTGCATGCAGACAGTACATTCATACACATACAGAAATAAATAAAATTAATTAAAAAAAAATTAAAAAAAAAAAAAAAGAACTGATCTCAGCATGAGAGTCTCCATCCTCATAACCTACTCACCTCCCAGTCCATTTACCTTTTATAGGGTTTCACCGTAGTGGGAACCAAAATTTCAGGACAGAATGTCATACTCTATTCCACAAATTAATTAATGTCTTACCTACAAAATAAACTCATTTTCAGAATAAAGGCTATAGTCTAAAGGTCACATAAACTTATCCTTAAACCTACAGATAAGTGTAGCTCTCATTATCAAATAAAGTTCATTTTTGAAAAGAATGGAGACTCTTACAGAGAGCCAAACTTGTTCAAAATGAGAGAACAAGTGACTGTGGAGTTCCTGGCCTCAATTCATATGGAACCCCTGGGCTGAAGAGATGGCTCAGCTGCTAAAAGTGCCTACTGCTTTTCAGAGGACTCAGGTTTGATTCTCAGCAGCTACATGGAGGCTAAGAAACATCTTTAAGCTGGGAATGGTTGCACATGCTTTTAATTCTAGCACTGGGGAGGCAGGCAGAGCTCTGACAGATCAAGGCCAGCCTGGTCTACATAGGGAGTTCCAGGACACCCAGGAAGGCCCTGTCTCAAAAAAAAAAAAAAAAAAAAAAGGAACATTTACACAAGAGGCTGAGGAAACATCAGAGAAGAGGGTCAGTAGGTTGTACTAGCCAGAAGGCCTGGACGCCTGCTGTAAATATTTTATTTCACACGTGGTATGAAATTTCAATATTTATGCACTAAGAAATATACTACAACACCAGTTGTCATGCCAGAGAAGATGGGGGCAATGTCACAAGACCACACCTCTAGATAGATAAACATAAGTGGTTAATGGCTGCTGAGAGGAGTATCAGCTGTCTCTATAAATGTGCACTCAGATTGTTGTCCAATTTCAAGTGGTCAGACTTCAACGCATGTACTTACTAGTACCACTGAGTGGGTTCAGTAGGTTGTTCATACACACCAATATACGTATTTACATATTTACCAATAATAAAAAAAAAATAGTTAAAAAGGGGTCAGCACCATAATTTTAAAAATAAAAAATACATTTATGTGGAAAATTGAGTAAGGAATCCCATTGGATAGACATTCTCAGCTTAAGGAGGAAATGAAAATCAGAAAGGGAGAGATTTCAGGACAGGAAAAGACAGAAAGCCAAAGAACTGCTGTAAATATACATATTTATATATATATATATATAAATATACATATATATATATATGCAGAGTTTTATATATATATATAACTATGGTGTTGTAAAATTGGTATTTGTAATGCATGTGACTAATATCTGATAAAACTTCAATATAAAATAATAATTCATTGATTGTCAGTCTCAGGTTATTCTTTTATGAATGAAATATTTGATGTGAACAGCAAGGAAGGAGTCCAAATTAGAAAATCATATTTTATCTCTATTTCTTCATAGCCTGAGTGTTGAAATGATCTATACTATTTCCAGCATTTGTTTTTGATCTGAACCTGACAATAAAAGACACTGGACATGGTGGTGCAGAGCTTTAATCCTAGCACTTGGGAGACAGAGGCAGGCAGATCTTTGAGTTCAAGGCCAGCCTGGTCTACAGAGTGAGTTCCAGGACAGTTGGCCCTACAGGGAGACCTGGTCTCGAAAAGACCAAGAAAAAAAGAATATGAAAGACTACATGGTAATAAAGTTCTGATATATTTTTAAATGTTTTTAACTTTTGATAGGGAAATGTAAAAATGAACTAGTTGTTCGGCAGCAAATGCTTTGTTGCACATGTACAAACCACAAATTTTAAATCTTTTTAAACATTTATTTTCTCAGTACTGTTATTTTGCCATAGTGAATCATTCAATGAAATTTCACCTGGCTCTGAAACATGGAACTCATTACTACTGCCTATGGAAATTCTGTCTTTCAGTGTGTTCTTCCAGTAAAAATTGATCTAGATTCACCTGTCTTGGCCCCTACCTGACCCTATCTCTGATAACTTCTCTCCCACTCTAGATCTTATGAAAACATCTTTTTAAAATTTGACATATAAATGAGATCATACAGTATCCTTTCCTTTATAACTGTACTATTTTACTCAATGTCCTTATTTCTAACTCATTTATGTCACATACAAATGAAAGGATTTAGTTTTGAGAGGATGAATTATCTCCCATTTCTAGCTTGACCACAGTAACTATTTTCATCAGAAGTTGGACATTCTCATTATTTCTGTTTGGGGGCTATTGTGAATAGAGTTTGAATACACATGGAAATGTAAAGGGCTCTTTAAAATGCAACATTCAATTTCTTCAGATAGAGAAATCTTCATGCTCTTTTCCGTAAGAACTTACACTTCGAGTTCTGTTAGTGTTCCTTTCCTTCATGTTATCACCAGCATTTGTTATCTTCCAGTTTATTGTACTTTTTTAGTGTATACAGAAATTTGTATTTAAGTACTACTTTTTTACTTTATTTTTTACTAAGTTGTTGAGATATTTGTACAATGTAGTTTGAAACATTAGTGAGATTTTGTCTATTTTAATAATTATGAATGTTGTGTAAAAGTTTTTCACGTAGTTTTATAACATTTTATATTCTACTGGGTAAATGCTACTTTATTAACATAGGGTGAATTATTTTAGTATGGAAGTTTTAGCATAACATATATTCAGAATATTAAGTAATATCAGTTGTTTGGTTTCATGTCTTTCCTTCTTTTCTGTTGGTTCTATCTCTAGCGTGCACACAGTTTCATTTGATTTAGTATAAAATCATTAGTTCTATGTAATAATTTCTGCCGATTTTTGTTTTTGTTTCTATTTTTGACTGTTTTCCCCAAAATACTTGCATATTCTTATGTCTCTGAGGTGGTTTTGAAGGGTTTTTCACTAGATTTCTTTTAGTTCACTCCTAGTTTCTCATCTTAAATTCAAGTCATTAATCCATTTTGAGCTAATTGAATCTAGTTGTCACAAATGATTAAGAACTTTACCTTACTAACTTCATTTCACTAAATTTATTTCCGAAGTAGTAGGAGGCAGAGAGGGGAAACATTTTGAAAAACAGTATATGTTCAGAAGAAGATGGTGTTCTTTAAAGTATATGGGCAAATATATAAGTACATATAAATGCAATTGTGCATTTATAAGTTTTATGTGTTTGAACCAGTATTTTAGTTATAATTACTGTATCATGGGACATATTGTTAATAATTCAAGCATTTAATTATGAATATATTCATGGTTTTATGACTGTAATAGCATTATCTTAATCTGGTAAAGGAGTCTAATTGAAATATGTGCATATATACATACATATATATGTATGATCTGCTTACTGTATGTTTGTTTTAAAGATATTTCTTTGAAATATTTTAGAAAGTTAATATAGGCATAATAGTTCTGTGAAATTTAAATAACATATAAAACATTTTATAGTATGAGGGCTATTGGAAAGTGAAACCCAATTTAGTTAATGCATTTCCTTCTACTCCCCAGGAAAAACAGAACAGACATTCGTTCCCCTGAAGGTGAGGATAATGAGGACTTACCATTGTCTTCCCCTGGTCATCTGGACTTGCATGCTGCATACAGTGGATAATCTCCCATTAAAAGAGAAGGATAACAGTCATTTCCAGAGAAAAGGGATAGTGAATCTGACAAAAGATCATGGTAAAATGCTCCATCGCGCCAAACGTGGCTGGATGTGGAATCAGTTCTTCTTGTTAGAAGAGTACACAGGTACAGACACTCAGTATGTAGGAAAGGTAAGAATTTTTATCTGAGAAATCCTGATGTGATACTCATAATTCTTACAGCAACTTTCTACATCACTAATAATTATTCAAATATACTTGAAAAGCATGTATAATGAGATTCTATAGTTAATTCTTTCAGTGTGACAAACTGTATAATGTGACATATTCAAGTACCAAATACAATTAATATTTGCTATAGGCGTCAAAATAGTAGCAATCCATCCAACTGTGACAACTCATACCTCCAATCCTACCCCTGGGAAGCTGAGACAGGAGAATCACAAATTGAGGGCCAACTCTGAATTCCAAGATAGATTCTATCTCAAGGAAATTCCAACGTAAAGAACAAGAACAAAGATGATATTGATTAAATGTTAATTAGCTAGATATAATTCAACTCATTATATATGAATGTAAAATAAAACTATCCTTGAAGTTTGATTTAAAATGATGAGTAAGCCCCTTCATGTGTTATATGATGAAAAAATGCAATGATAACATTAGGAAAAGTACTAAACATCTTACTCTCTTATAGCAGCTATTTCATTATAATTCTCAATTTAAGAAATTCTAAGAAATAAAGTACTTCTTAATGCTCTGTTTCTTAATATCAATCAAACTCATCCCTGACTCTAAGACGGGTAAAGGGTTTAGGCAGAAGAAGGAAGGAAACACATGTGGAGATGGAAAAATGCAGCCCATATGAAAGTATAGTTCTGTGTTTCAGCTGCAGTGAGAGTTGCTTGAGTTGAGGAGCAATCAAGAGGATACAGTGATAGGGAATACACAAATAAGTCCTTCTTGGTTCCAGATTTGATTTTGGTTCATTATCTGTCTCTGCTCTCCTTAGTATTGAGCAGCTTTATTTTTCTTGTGTTTATGACCATCTTTTGTTGTTTCAGTTTATGACATCCTATTACTTTAGTGACATCCACTGTCTGGCATCATTTTTCTATTTATCTATCATCTCTTATCAATCTCATCTGCACATTTCTATTCACACAGACATTGATTTGCTCCCTCTGATTATCTAAAAATTAAACACAGTGAGGAAATTTGATCAGATACTTAGAATAACATCCTAAATGATTCTACATTCTGACATTCTCTAAACAACATACTTATTTTACTCTATTCTTCACACACAAGTGTATAATTCTGATGCTCTGAGATTTGATTCCCTGACAACAGAAGACAAATAAATTGGAATAGTCAGAAAATGAAAATGCCAAAATAACTTTTAGCACAACAGTTTTCCCTATATCTTTCAAGCCAGAAATTATATATATATATATATATATATATATATATATATAATATATATTTGTTGCTGTGAAATTGCCAAGATCTTTTTCTACTTCATTTTGTGTGGGCCAATATACTTTCTCAAATGTAGCCTCTGTTAACAGAAACCTATTATTTCCTCTTCTTTGAGATCTCTCTTTTCTGTTTCCATAGGTCATTCACATTTGTCCCGCCCAGTTCACTAACTGATTCTTTTCCCCTATAAGATTTGTATTCAGGTTCCTCATGTGGCATCCTTCAGTGCTCCTCCTTTAATATCACTTTCACACTACACTTAATAGGTATCATCAGGACATTTCAAGTTCAACAAGCAAGCATTCGTGTCTAAGAACTTGAAATTGCCTTATGATTCTTTTCTAAGACAGTCCATATAGAATTCATTCAGGTCACAGGTCTTTACAGAGATGGCTCCATCCTCAGAGTTTTACAGAAGCAGGGAAATAGTAACAGATAAAGGAGATGTTTATAATATTATGTATATTAAGTCTATCTTATACATATTTAATTTTAACTTAATCTAAAAAATTTCTCTACTAATATATACTAGTTACTTTCAAAATTAACCACAATTGCTAAACTAATTATTTTAGATGCATATTTTTATATTAAAATCCCTTTTTGCACTTAATTGGTTATTTTCAATTTCTATAATTTTTCCTTTTTTATTTTATTTTTCATTTATTTTATTTATTTTTGTATGTGTATGAATGTACTGTCTGCATGTAGGTTTGTGCACCCATGTTGTGCAATGCCGCAGAGGTCAGAACAGGGCATCAGATTCCCCTGGAACTGTAGTTAAAGACGGTTCTCAGCCGCCATGTGGGTACTGGAGATTGAACCCGGGTCCTCTGCATGAGCAGTCTGCGCTCTTAACTGCTAAGCCATCTCTCCTGCCTCGCTATAATTTTTAGAATTAAAACTCTCCGTAATGATATTTTTTTTTGTCTAGTGATGATAAGCAATAAAAATTTATCTTTCAACATTTTTACATTTTCTAGAACAAACAATAAGTGTATATATGAAATATTTAACATGTTTGGCAGAATGTATGAGCTCTGGTGGGGTGGGGGCAGGGGGGGGGCACAGGTTTAGATTTGATTTGTAATTTTGTATGAAATGCCCAGAGCTTCAATAAAAATTGGCTATGAAAAACAAGAAACAAGAGAGGAAGAAAGGAGTTGGAGAAAGGGATATTGGGAGGATCTGGGAGGAGTTGGAGGACTGCAGGGGGCAAATATGATTAAAAATTCAAAAGGAAAACATGACATCTTTTAGCAAAAAAAATCCTCCAATTCAGGTGATTATATATATATATATATGCAAGTTGGAGAGAACAACAATAACAAAAGAACTGGGGGAAAAATGACTGAAACAGTGAAGTTTTTCCTCAAACAATAAGCCTCTGCTTTGAAAAAAAACTCTGGAAAGACTCAGAAAAAGATGCAAGACATGCATNTATATATATATATATATATATATATATATACACACTGAAGCAATACAAGTTAGAGAAAATAACAACAAAAGAACTGGAAAAAGTAAACAACTCTGGAAAGACTCAGAAAAAGATGCCAGACATGTATGGCAGAGTGCAGGGACTTGAGTGGGGTGGGGGGCATGGAAAGGGAAGTGACTCTAAATTCGATTGAAAAATGATGTATGATTTATGGAAAAAAGTTTAATAACAATAAAAAATATATTTTAAAAATAAAACACACAGGCCAATGAGGTCTGTGGCAACAACAAAAAAGAAATATACAAAATGTCAATAAAAAGAGCATTAAAAATAAAAAATAAAATACCTTATATGCATGTAAAAAAGATTTACTAAGCAATATCCATGTTATTTTTGAAAAAAATTCATAATTTCATTATTTTCCAATACTCTTTATCTTGCATGTATATTTATTACTTATCTAATTGATATAAAATGGCCATTTCAGCGGTTCTTAGTTTTACTGACATATTAAAGCACTCATTTATTGTCTCTTCAGCCGTTTCTATCAGTATTCACTGGCATGTGCAAAGATCAGTCAGGCCCTAAACATTGTCATACTTAAAATCTCAATAGAGACTTAACTCTTTAAACACCAAAGACAGAGTCCATAAGATTATAGTACTGTTGTTTTCATTAGTAAATTCAGATCTTCTTTTGAGGATCTAAGCATGGGTGACACTATAACCTTTGATATAGCAACTTGGTCTTTTCAATACCAAGCAAAATTGGAAATCCATAGAAAGCTTCTAACACATAGAGATTTTCAGTTTTCCTTATCTAGGTTTAAAAAAAAAAGAAATAAAATTAAAAGAACTTACATATAATATAAAGTTCAAAGGAAAATATAATTCTTGAAATAAAAGTCTATGGCTAGAACTTGAATTGAAGACTAGTTCATGCACATTACCCATTCCTACTCAATCAGACCAAAAAAAAAAAAAAAAACCCAAAAAACAAAAAACAAACAAACAAAAACAAAACCTCTGCATAGAATACGGGAAATGTACAGCAGATCCAAAGTCTAGTGGAAGAATTATTGGCAACTGATTACTGCTGGATGAGGGAGAGTAGAACTTCTTTAAGGGAATTACTGGAGATGGCCTGACTAGACTACAATGGCTGAAGTTACTTGACTGGATGGATGGGACTTAACTTTATATATATATATAATGTCTTTTTGAGACAGGATCTTCCTGTAGCCCCAGCTGTCTTGGAACTCACTATGTAGACCAGGCTGGCCTTGAACTCACAGAGCTCCACCTGTCTTTGCCTCCCAAGTGCTGACATTAAAGTTGTGTGCCACCGCATCTGGTTTCTTTCTTTTAAATATTTTGCTTGTTTTTATTTTATGTGTATGCTGTGTATATGTAAGTGCACCCATGTCATGCAATGCCCATGGAGGTCCAAAGAGGACATTGGATCCTCTGGAACCGGAGTTATGGACAGCTGTTAACCTCAGTGTGTATGCTGGGATCTGAGTCCTGGTCCTCTGCAAGAGTATCCAGTGCTCTTATCTGCTGAGCCATCTCTCCAGCTCTGTATTTCTTTATCTGGTATTCCACAGTACTGTCAGCTATTTCCATTTGGTAGATGATTTTGTGAGTTATTTATTTGGTTCATCAAAGAAATATTTAAGTCCCTGATACTCCACTAGTTTTCAGTAATTCAAAATATAAATCCTAAATAGAAGTAGTCACTGATTTTAGAAGTTTTTAATATAAATGCTCATAATTTAACAAGAAGGCAGAGGGAAGAAGACAGCCCCTTGAAGGGATTTTTTAAAATTTATTTATTTACATATAAGACTGAGAAAGAGATGAAAAGCATGTTTGGCAGAATGCATGAGCTCTGGTGGGGTGGGGGAATGGGGGGGACACAAGTCAAATCAAATCTAGACCTGTGTCCCCTCATCCCCCCACCCCACCAGAGCTCATGCATTCTGCCAAACATGCTTTTCATCTCTTTCTCAGTCTTTCTCAATATTCTCCATGTGGAAGTTGACTGTTTTGAGCAGAAGTTCACTGTTTCAGTAAGTTCTTTGATGCAGTCCTTTCTGTTGTTGTTGTTGTTGTTGTTGTTGTCATTGTTCCCAATATGCATCACTCCCAAACTGCTTTGGACAAAAGCTCAAGGGGCCTGCACAGAAATAATTACACAATAGGTAATTGGCACTAGCATCCACAGATTAGGGATACCATTCATCATTTGTTTTTCTGGGACAGTGTTACTTCACTCAGCATGATGTCCTCTGCTCCAGCCATTTCCTGCAAAGCTCTGATTCGTCTTTCTTTACTGCTGCATAGAATCCGTTGTGTAGAGTCCTACATTTTCTCTATCCACTGGTCAGTTGAGGGGCATTTGGGTTGGTTCCAGCTCATTGCTACTGGAAGAGAGCTGAAATAAACATGGCCATGCATGTATCTCTGCAGTGGGGTGAATCTTGAGGGTACATGCCTAGGAGTGGTATGGCTGGGTCGGGAGGCAAGTTCATTCCAAGTCTTCCAAGGTTTCTCCACACTGCTTTCCATAGTGGCTGGTGGGAATGTACGAGTTTACATTCCCACTAGCAGTGGATGAGTGTTCCCCTTTCCCCACAACCTCTCCAGCACTTGGTATCATTTGTTTTCTTGATCCTAGCCAGTCTTATTGGAGAAAGAAGATATCTTAAAGTGGTTTTGATTTGCATTTCCTTAATGTTTCTCACCCATCTCTAATTCCTCACTTGTGAAATCTCTGTTCAGCTCTTTGCTCCATCTATTGAGTGGGTCATTTGTTTTCTTTCTTCTTTGTTTTTTGAGTAGTTTATATATTCTGGAAATCAATGCTTTGTCAGATGTTTCTGTGGTGAAGGTTTCCTCCCACTCTGTGGGATTTCTCTTCACTTCCTTGATTGTTTCTTTTGATGTACAGAAGCTTTTGAGTTTAATGAGGTCCCATTGGTCAATTGTCGACCTTAATTCTTGCACAGCTGCTGGATGGGTCTTAACTTTTATGACATCATTCATGAAATCCAATGGGGGGGGGTGACTATAGGGGAAAGGATCTAGATTTGATAGGGACCTACTGTAACAAATTAGCAAAACTCAATAAAGGTGGTTTAAAATCTAGAAATCACAAAAACAAAAACAAAGCCAGGAAGGACTCCCTAGAAATAAATGCTTGACCAGAAAGGATTTAATATTTATATGACCTAATACCTGAAATCTTGTGGGGGGTATGCAGGGTGGGGAAGGTGGAAGGGCTCTAAATTTGATTAAGATGAATTATATAAATGCACGAGAACTCAATAAAACTTTTAAAAAGTAAAAATAAAATAACAAGAGAAATAATTTTAGAAAAATAGAGCAGCAACATTTTAGTCTACTATACATTTGCACACACACAATATCCTGCAATTTATAAGATTAATTCTGATGGTGTCCTTCAATAAAATAACTATAATTAAAGTTCAAGGTTATATGTTATTTTTAGATCAAATCACTTTTTTCTTTTTTTAATTTATTTTTTTATTATATATATTTTTTGAACAAGATTGTTACTAATCACATCTAGACCCATGTCCCCCACCTTATCCCCCACCGCACCAGAGCTCATGCATTCTGCCAAACATGCTTTTCATCTCTTTCTCAATCTTTCTCAAAATTCTCCATGTGGAAGTTGACTGTTTTGAGCAGAAGTTCACCATTTCAGTTTCAGTCAGTTCTTTGATGCAGTACTTTCTCTTGTTGTTGTTGTTTCCAATATGCATCACTCCCAACTACTTGGGCAAAAGCTCAAGGGGCCATGCACAAGAAATACTTACAACTAGGTAAATGGTACTAGCATCCATAGATGAGGAATAGCATTAATTGTTTGTTTTTCTGGGACTGTGTTACTTCACTCAGCATGATATCTTCTAGCTCCAGCCATTTTCCTGCAAAGATCATGATGTCATCGTTTTTTACTGCTGCACAGAACTCCATTGTGTAGATGTACCACATTTTCTCTATCCACCCATCAGTTGAAGGGCATTTGGGTTGGTTCCAGCTCATTGCTATTGTGAAGAAAGCTGAAATAAACATGGCTGTGCATGTGTCTCTGCGGTGGGGTGAGTTTTGTGGGTACATGCCCAGGAGTGGTATGGCTGTGTCAGGGGCAAGTTCATTCCAAGTCTTCCAAGGGTGCTCCACACTGCTTTCCATAGTGGTTGCATGAGTTTACATTCCCACCAGCAGTGAATGAGTGTTCCTCTTTCCCCACAACCTCTCCAGCACTTGGTATCATTTGTTTTCTTGATCCTAGCCAGTCTTATTGGAGTATGATGATATCTTAGAGTGGTTTTGATTTGCATTTCCGTAATGATTAATGATGTTGAACACTCCTTAAGATGTTTCTCAGCCATCTCTAATTCCTCACTTGTGAAGTCTCTGTTCAGCTCTTTGCTCCATCTATTGAGTGGGTTATTTGTTTTCTTTCATCTTTGTTTTTTGAGTAGTTTATATATTCTGGAAATCAATGCTTTGGCAGATGTTTCTGCAGTAAAGGTTTCCTCCCAGTCTGTGGGATTTGTCTTCACTTCCTTGTTTCTTTTATTATATAGAAACTTTTGAGTTTAATGATGTCTCATTTTTCAATTGTAGTCCTTAATTCTTGCACAGCTTCTTTCTGATTTAGGAAGTCTCTTCCTGTGCCTATGTCTTGTAGGCTGCTGCCAACTTTTTCTTCTATATCCTTCAGATTTTGCAGTTTCACTTTGAGGTCTTTAATCCAGCTGGAGTTGGCTTTTGTACAGGGCGAGAGGTAGGGTTTAATTTCATTCATCTACAAGTAGTGATCCAGTTTTGCCAACACCACTTGCTGAAGATGCTGTCTTTTCTCCATTGTGTCTTCTTGGCCCCCTTGTCAAATATGAGATGGCAGAAATTGTATGTGCTCAAGTTTGGATCTTCAGTTTTGTTCCATTGGTCAATAGGTCTGTTTTTGTGCCAGTACCAGGCTGTTTTTATGACTATAGCCCTGTAGTATAGTTTGAAGTCTGGTATAGAGATCCCCGCTGTTTTGGTCTTTTCACTCAGGGTCGATTTGGCTATTTGGGGTCTTTTGTTTTTCCAAATGAAATAAAGGACTTTTTTTCCAAGCCTGTGAAGAAACTCTTGGGGATTTTGATTGGGATTGCATTAAATCTGTACACTAGTTTGGGTAGGATGGACATTTTTACTATATTTATTTTCCCAATCCATGAGCATGGGAGGTTTGTCCATCTTCTGATGTCTTCCTCAATTTCCTTTTTCAAGGGTTTAAAATTTTTGTTGTAGAGATCCTTGGTGTCTTTGGTTAGGTTTGTTCCTAGGTATTTTATTGTTTTTGAGGCTATTGTGAGTGGGAAGGTCTCCTTGAATTCCTTCCTCAGTTGCTTATTGTTGGTGTAAAGAAAGGCTACTGATATTTTTAGGTTAATTTTGTATCCTGCCACTTTGCTGAAGCTGTTAATCATTTCTAGATTTTTTTTGGTGGAGTTTTTAGCATCCCTTAAGTAAACAATAATATCATCAGCAAATAGGGATAGCTTGACTGCCTCTTTTCCAATTAGTACTCCTTTAATTTCCCTTTCTTGTCTTATTGTCCTATCAAGTGTTTCAGGCACTATATTGAAGAGGAGTGGTGACAGGAGGCAGTCTTGCTGAGTTCCTACCTTTAAAGGGAATTTTTCTGTCATTTCCCCATTTAGGATGATATTGGCTGTGGGTTTCCTGTAAATGGCTTTGATTACATGGAGGAATGATCCCTCCAATCCAATTCCCTCTAGGACTTTAAGCATGAAGGGATGCTGGATTTTGTCAAAGCCTTTTTCAGTGTCAATTGAGATGATGGTGTGGTTTTTGTCTTTCAGTCCATTTATATGCTTGATGATGTTTATTAATTTTCCTATGTTGAAACATCCCTACATCTCTGGTATGAATCTAACTTGGTCATGATGGGTGATCTTCTTGGTGTGGGTCTGTATTCGATTTGTTTGTATCCTGTTTAGAATTTTGGCATCTGTGTTTGTTAGGGAGATGGGTCTATAGTTCTCCTTTTTGGTTGTATCTTTGCCTGGTTTTTGTATTAGAGTGATGCTTGCTTCATAGAAGGAATTTGGAAGAATTCCCTCTGTTTGTATCCTTCTAAACAATTTCAGTAATAATGGTTGTAATTATTTTTGAAATGTTTTATAGAATTCTGCTGTGAAACTGTCTGGGCCTGGGCTTTTTTTTAGTTGGTTGGTTCCTTATTACATCCTCAATTTCTTCATATGTTAAGGGGCTGTTTAAGCTGTTGATCTCTTCTTGGTTGAGCTTTGGTGATTCCCAGGATTTCAGATATTCATTCATTTCTTCTAGGCTTTCAAACTTGGCAAACTTGGTAGAGTATAGGTTTTTTAAGTATTCCCGTATGATTTTCTGGATCTTTTCCTTGTGTGTTTTGATATTTCCCTTTTCATCATGGATTGTATTGATTTGGGGTTGTTCCTTCTTTATTTTGGTTAACTGGGCTAGAGGTCTGTCTATCTTGTTTATTCTTTCAAAGAACCAACTTTTGGATTCATTGATTTTTTTTGTATTGTTTTCTTTGTTTCTATTTCATTGATTTCTGCTCTGATTTTTGTTATTTCTTCCTGTCTGTTGCATTTAGGGTTCATTTGTTGTTGTCTCTCAAGTGTTTTTAGCTGCAGTGTTAGATCGTTCACTTGTGCTCTTTCTGTTTTTCTAATGTAGGCACCCAGGGCTATAAACTTCCCTCTTAGTTCTGCTTTTAAGGTATCTCATAGGTTTTGTTTTGTTGTATTGCTATTGTCATTGTCATTCAGTTCCAGGAATGTTTTCATTTCCTTCTTTATCTCTTCCTTGACCCATTCATTATTCAAGAGTGTGTTGTTTAGTCTCCATGTGTTCTTGTAGGCAGTAGGGCTTATCCTGGTGTTGATATTGAGTTTTTTTGCCCTGTGGTCTGATAGAATGCGTGAAATTATTTCAATCTTTTTGTATTTGTGGAGGTTTCTTCTGTGTCCCACTATGTGGTCGATTTTGAAGAATGTTCTGTGGGATGCTGAGTAGAAAGTGTATTCTCTGGTATTAGAATGGAATATTCGGTAGATGACTGTGAGGTCCATTTGGCGTATCATAACATTCAGTTCAGATGTCTCTCTGTTTATTCTTTGTCCTGTTGACCTGTTCAAAGGGCTCAGTGGGGTATTGAAGTCCCCTACTATGAGTGTACTGGGGTTAGTCTGTGACTTGTGGTCCTGGAGAATTGTCTTTATAAAGTTTGGTGCACCAAAGTTTGGTGCATACATATTCATAATTGTGAAATCTTCCTGGTGAATTGTTCCTTTGATAAAAATGTAATGACCTTCTTTGTCTCTTCTGATTTCTTGTACTTTGAAGTCTATTTTGTCTGATATTAAAATAGCAACACCTGCTTTCTTTTTGGTACCATTTGCTTGGAATATTTTTTTCCATCCTTTCACTTTAAGGTGGTACCTGTCCTTGAAGGTAAGATGTGTTTCTTGTAGGCAGCATATAGGTGGGTTCTGTTTCCTAATTCAATCTCCCAGTCTATGTCTTTTGATTGGGGAATTAAATTAAATTCCCCAATCAAAAGACATAGACTGGGAGATTGAATAAGGAATATTTAAGATTGAATTAGGAATATTTAAGGTTATGACTGATATGTTTGTGTTGCTTCCTTTTGCCTTATTATCCATTTGTGGTTTTGGTTTAGGTTTCTACTTCTGCAGTTATGCTTTTATTCATTTCTCTTTCTAGGTGCCTGGGGATGGTTGCTCCTTTCTAATATCCTTTGAATTGCTTCAAGTATTCTCTGAAGGGTTGGTTTTCTGGACATGTATTATTTCATCTTGTTTATGTCATGGAAGGTTTTTCTCTCTCCTTCAACTATAATTGACATTTTTGGTGGGTATAGTAACCTGGGTTGGCATCTATTGTCCCTTAACATTGGGGATGCTTTGCTCCACGTTCTTCTTGCTTTCATAGTTTGCGTTGAGAAGTCAGTTGTAATTCTGGTAGGTTCTCCCTTATAGGTCACTTGTTGTTTTTCTCTTGTGGCTTTAAAGATTTTGTCTTCATTTTGGGTGTGGGGAGTTTCTTTTCTGATCTTCTCTGTTTGGAGTTCTATGTGCTTCTTGTATTTGTATTGGTTTGTTCTTTTTTAGTTTGGGGAAATTTTCATCTAGTGTCCTTAGGGTGATTTGGCAAAAAGATTAAATTACTTTCTGATTAAGATTTATTTTGCCATAAGTTTGGGGATATATTTAGATTTTTAGACAGCCTTTTTATTTTACCAAGATGTACAAAAATTTGACAAAACATTCCAGTGGACAGATTAGATAAAGAAGGAGTAAGTGCAGAAAGAGACAGTTGAGGAGGAGGAGGAGGAGCAGGAAGGGGAGGAAGAGAAGGGAGAAGAGAGGAGAGAGAGAGAGAGAGAGAGAGAGAGAGAGAGAGAGAGAGAGAGAGAGAATCTACAGCCCAGGATTCCTAAACCAGAAACATTCATATATTGAAAGAGACCTTCTTGACTGAATCAGAAATTTACTATCCCTGTTTGATGTAATGAGGTGAATCTTTTGTTCTTACTCTAAATGATTACAAAGTCTGAACAATGGTCTATTGACTTCTTTACAAGTTTAATAGAAACAGGTGACTGAATTATTTAAGCAGTAATGAACTATTCAAGATAAGAATTAAAATACATTTCAGAAGAAGTATAACAAATTATCTTACTTTTCTGTTAGAAATTCTTTCCATGTGATTAATTAATTATTTGTCTCCTTCCTTGCTCTTTTGTATTTGAACCCAGGTTCTCAGTCATGTGAGGCAAATTCTATAATATTGAACTATATACTCTAACTTACATTTGATTTTTGATAGTATAAAAAAATCCCTGTATAGTCCTTGACAATTGAGAATTAATAATCGATCATATGCCAATAAGTATTAGCAATAATTTGGAATAATAAATTATATGGTTTTAATATTTATTTATTTTTTTGATCTTTTAGAGACAGGGTGTCCCTGTAGTCCCAGCTGTCCTGGAATTCGCTCTGTAGACCAGGCTGGCCTCTGCCACCCAAGTGCTAGGATTAAAGGTGTGGGCCACCATGCCAGGCTTACTATTTAATTTTTTTTCTTTTTTTTAACTTTTTGTTTTTAATTTCTGTACGTGTATGAATATACTGTCTGCATGTAGGTCTGTGCACCCGTGTTGTGCAATGCCTTGGACGTCAAAAGAGGGTGTCAGATTCACCTGGAACTGGAGTTCTCCTGGATTTGGAGTTTCAGACATTTCTCATCCGCCATGTGGGTGCTGGAGATCGAACCTGGGTCCTCTGTAAGAGCGATTGGCACTCTTAACCGCTAATATTTAATTTTTAACCATACTTGTTGGGTGAAGAGATTGCCAGTTTACAGATGCAGGGAACCTAGTGTTTATTATTATTTAAAAAAACACTAATACTCATAATATGTTGTCATAAGAATAAAAAAGTTAAATTTAAATTGTTTACACTGTAAATAAAATGTATGCATGTTAAAATAATTTTGTATATTAAAATGTTTACATTGTCATAAAATTGAGTACTATATTTAAATTCAGAACTATACATTTAGTACTTCCTTATTCCAGGATAAGAAATATGGTAATTTGAACTACTACTGTTGTGTAGCACTTCTTGGGGAGACATGAACACATGTCTGTAAAATGTAGGTCATGTATGGCCTAACAAAAGAATAAAGAAATGATTCCGCCATGGTCTAGATTAGTGATTCATGAATGTATTTGTATTACATACAGGACTGTGGGAGGGATGGTCACTTACAGGAGTGCAGGTGACTCAAAGTCACTACATCACTGAAGTCAAGCATAGAATGGTTGAAAGACTCCTGAAATCTGTGTCCTGGAACCTCTCTGTACAACTTGCAGGAAGCTCAGCCAATCAGTTTCTTCTCCCCAGGATTAGTTGTTGCTTATAAAGCATGGAAGGAGGCCTTGTGAATTTTGTAACTTTCACGACCTTTCATTCTCCTAAGTTTTAGTAATGTTCTTGTTTTTATTTTTATATTGTCTTATTTTGTATTACTTCCTGATTCTTAAGAGCACCCTTCTCTTTTTTGCAGGGGAGGGCAGGGGGGAGATTCTATTCAGTGGAAATGGCTGCACAATGATCGCCCACAAGTCAGAATGCAAGATCTTTATTATCAACTTAGAAAAGCTTTCAAACATTTCATTCAGAAATTTATGCTCTTCCATAGCGGAAATAATCAAGAGTATAATCAGTGTTTGTAAACAATTTAAAACTCCATTGAGTGCTGTCTTCTTGGTTATAATTCTATTAGAGTTAAACAAAGGAAAACATAGCTCCTAATATAAAATTTTTACGAAATAGGTTTATTTTTTAGTATCAAAATATGGACAATTATTTTTCACATTCACAAACGCTATTACGTGAGTTACATAGTGTTACATCCCACAAGCACGTATCAAATAATGGACGATAGGCCATTTTCTCTTAAGCACTTAGGATATTGCATTTCGATTTATGCAAGCAACAAGGAAAAGTGAAATTAAAGAGAGAAATAAAGTCTCAAATACACTGAAGGGTATTTGTGATCTTTTATGGTATGTTATACTGTTTTTCAGAATCTAAATAAAATATCTTTATGGAGGCTGTAGATTGGCATTGCTTTTGGTGCAGTGCACGCAGCAGCTGCTTCTGATTTATGGAAATATTTTATTCCAAAATTCTTTTTATACACTGGTTTTTTAAAATGCAGAACGCATGAGGAAAATATTAAACATTATGTCCAGCCTCTCAGGACAGCCTACAAGTGCTTGTTTCAAACTGAATTCTATAAAAATCAACTTTGAAAATACTGCTATGTCTTGTGATTTATAATGCCAATACAGTCACTCACAAATTGGTTTTGCCACTTTGGTGGACCATTGTGTTTTACCACATAATTCGGGCCACTTCCACTCAAAAATCATCTCTATGTCTTTAACAGAGAAAAAATATTAAACTAGAATGTAAAAATAAAGAATACACAAATTTAGGCTCAATTCAGATTTGCATCTACTCTTATGCATTCTTGGACTTAAACTTTATGGGTTTTACTTTATTTTTTTCTGGGGAATAAAAGTAAATTAATTAATTAATAAATAACACTTTAAATGTAAGTATGGTATAAATATTAACAACATATATATATATATATATATATATAATGTTTCTATTGGCTTCAGAGTTTTTAAAGTATTTCTGTTACTATATCATTCTCTTCTTTTCCTATTTCAAAGCTCTCAGGTGAACAGTTTTACATTCATATTATTTTTAGTGTTTTAAATTTAAAGAAGAAAGGGAGAAAGATAAGAAAGGAGAGAAAGAATATGTTAAGGAGCAGAAGAGGTTTGTCTCTAGGCCTAGTTGTGTACAGAGAGTAGTGAAAAGAACCAGACACAAGACAGCACCCATCACATTTCTTTCTTTTTACCTGCATGCAACTTTACTGTTAAAATGTGAATCTCTGAATGTGTTTTGGAATTAACCTATAGTTTATTTTCACAATTTGTAATTTTGATTTATGTGTGGAGTCTATATATGCATATTTGGGAATAATACAAAATTAAAGGGAACAAAAAAAAAAGAGAGAGAGAAACCTATTCTAAGAACTGACCAAAGCAGTAAACTTGTACATTGAAAAGGTTATATTGAAAAGACTGAGAAAAAGATGCAAGACGGGACTTAACATGTATGACAGAATCCATGAGCTCTGGCGGGAGCAGGGGGACATATGGGGTGGGCATGGATGGGGGAAATGAGTCTGAATTTGACTAAGAAAGGCTGTACCTTGTTGTCATTATTATACAGCATGCTATCATCTAGGAAAATAGAATTTTTTTTAAATTTCAAATGAGGAGAAACTAAAATAACTATAACCCTACCACCCAAACACTGTAAGACATTTAAATATTGGTTTTTTTAATTTACAAGTTATATATTTAACACAATTTTGTATTGTTTTTTTCTTGTCTTGATCAGGTAATGCTATGCAAATTTTCATGTGATTAAACAGTTACTATGGGCACAGCAGAGTATATAAAATATTCTTTTCTTTTTTGGTCTTTTTGAAGCATATTCTCCCTGTAGCTCTGGCTGTCCTGTTGTGGAACTCACTCTGTAGACCAGGTTGGCCTTGAACTCACAGAGATCCGCCTGCCTCTGCTCCCAAGTGCTAGGATTAAAGGCGTGTGCCACCATACCAGGCTTCAAAAAAATTCTTTTCATTCATCCTGCTTTTACTCAGTCTCATATACAAATAGTTGATGAAACTTTTAATTATGCATGTTGAGTGTAATTGCAATTTTCATTTTTTTTTTTTTTTGGTCTTTTTGAGACAGGGTCTCCCTGTAGCCCCAGCTGACCTGGAACTCACTCTGTAGACCAGGCTGGCCTTGAACTCAAAGATCCGCCTGTCTCTGCCTCCCGCAATTTTCATTTTAATGTTAGGAGAAATTCTCAATTTTAAACACAAACAATTTTTTTATATATTCTAGGTGAATATCAACCAGGTATACTTTAGGACATTTGTAACTCCTCTCTACCACAGATAGAAATTCAATAACCTATATGGCACATGAATATACTAAATTTTTTATTATAAGTTTGTGACATTTTAGTGTGCATTTTAGTAATGTATGTAATTGTTTTACAATTTATTGTGAAAAGTGAAAAATATAATAAGAATACTATATTTAGTTTTAGAAAGATGAATTAATAGATTAACTCATTGCTGTCTTGAAAATATTTGTGACTATAAAACAGTAATGCTATTATTGTTTACTTGATACTAGAAGGGCCTGTCACAAAGTTATTTCGGGATGAAGGTGACATAATAGAGTGCATTTGTGGATTTTTAATTAATTTTGTATTACATGATGTGACATCAGAAACATTGTCCAAATTAGTAGTCCATGGTCATTTGTTTAAAAGCTAAGGTTTTTAATGTTTCCAATGAGCAGAGCCATTTATCCCCAGTATATACAAATATCTGAACTGCATTTTTGTAAATATTTTGCAGTTTATTCAGTGAAAATCTTTCTGACCTGTATTAAGCATATGTTTGCTATGGTGGTATCCATGGAAGCAGTGGTTAGAAAAAATTGTTAAAAATAATCAGCATTCTTCACATTATTCATGAGGTAAACAAAATCATGGTGGATATGTGATAGATGTATACATGATGGAATTCACTCAGTCAGTATTAAGTTCACAGTCAGAGTATTTCTTAGGACTCTGATTGTAGTTCATGCTTAATGAAGGAATGTTGACCAGGTAAATCAAATGAACAAGAATGTTTGTTCTGTATAATAAAGAGTATATACCCAATCAAAATTTAATAGTGATATGTTTTCTTTAAAAACTAATCATTCTAGCTGGGCATGGTTGTGGAACATGCCTTTAATCCCAGCATCTGGGAGGCAGAGACAGGCAAATCTCTATGACTTCAAGGCTAGCCTGGTTTACTTAGTGAGTCCAAGGCCAGCTGGGGTTACAGGGAGACCAGTCCAAAAAAAAAAAAAAAAAACATTCTAAACCAGGCATAATGGCCCATGCTTTTAATCCTAGAACTGTAGAGGCAAAGACAGGTGGATTGTAATGAGACTAAGGCCAGACTAACCTATATAGTGAGTTCAAGGCAGTTGGAACTACATATTGCAACCTTGTCAAAAATAATATTATCATAATACTTTTATTATTTCGTTCATATTATTATTTAAAACAATAAAGAACTACTAGAACATTTTATTGAAGTTTTGTACATTCCATACAATATTTCTTAGTCAAACTTAGAACCATTCCCCCCACCCTGCCAGGACTCATACATTCTGCTATACATGTCTTGCTTCTTTTTCTCAGTCTTTTTTAAATTTGTTGATGCAGAAGTTTACTCCTTGGGGCAGAACTTTACTGTTTCATTAAGTTCCTTCAGCCAGTCTTTTTTGGTTGTTGATTTTTAAAACTACTAGAGTAAATATTTCCTATATGACATGAAGGAGACTGAATCTCTCCTTCCCAGCAGCTATCTGTTTTCAGTAGCTTCTTAGGAAGTGTTAGGGTTTCATAACTCCTTCCCCACATCAATGCTGAAATTTTGTCTGGTTTGAGCTTATGTGGTATTTGTCAATCCTGTCACCTTTGCTGTGAGTTCATATGAGTAACTGTAGCTGTCTTGACAACTCCTGCTTCCTTGTAGTCTTCCAACTCCTGTGGCTCTTACAACCTGTTCTTTATAAATGATCCCTGACCCCTAGGAGGTAGAAGTTTGATATAGTTGTCCTTTTTAAGTAAAAGCAGTCAGCAGCCCCTTGTTCTTTCCACATTGGCCACTACTCTTCAAGTAGAGTCCATAGGATTTTCCAACATTGTGAAAGGTACACAATAGAAATAAAGCTTTGAAGTCTACCCTGACTTGATTTCTCTTTGTTCTGTAGTTTATATATTTAGTGTCTTCAGAAATAGGATCTCACTTTTCTAAAGCTCTGGTAGGTAAGAAAGAGCACTAAAGATCTCCAGTATTGTTTGAGGATCCCTCCCTTATATCAAAAGAGCAAGCAAATGGCCAATTAGCATTAATATTGTTTGTTATAATATGTTGAAAAACATTTATTGAAGACAGTCATACAAATTAACTTATATATTAAAATTATAATTATATATGTTGTCCTCAACTGACCTTGAAAAAAACAAAAACCTTGGTTAATCTTGGCTAACTGTGTGGCCTTAAGCATCCAAAAGGAAAGTATGACCAGACATAAATAATCAGTAAGACCAGAGAAACTGTAATGCAGACATAGAACTTGAGATATTAATAAAAAGACAAAAAGAATAAAGAGAGAGTTATGTTGTTTGGCCTATCTCCAATTCTTACTGGCAAGTGCATCTTCTCTGTGGCTGCCACCACTTTTGGCACTCCTAAAAAACATGAGACACAGCTTTTTAGCCCTCCAATAAGGACTGAGGACTCATGTCTCTCCAAGAATCCTCCAAACCTTCAATGCCAGATGAGGACTACTGAGATACCCAGCTTGTGGACTAAACAGCTAAGGGGATGTCAGCCTCATCAGAATATAGACTGCCATTGTTGGACTACCTGGGCTGTATCATGGAGGCCAGTGCAAGGGGATCAAGACAGGACAAGTGCTTACTGGACTTCATTTTGGGGGACAATGGGAGGGAAAAACCCCAATATGGAGAACAAGTGCAGGAGTGATGGTTGTTTGGGGTTGTCAAGGAGGAACCTCTGAGCACTTCCTTAAGGAAAACAGGACATCTTTAAGGAAAAAAAAAATCCTCCAATTCAAGTGATATGTATGTATGTATGTATGTTTGTATGTATGTATGTATATATTTATGTATATATAACTATGTATATATAATGTAACAATACAAGTTGGAGAGAAGAACAATGAAAGAACTGGAAAAAATCTCTGGAAAGATGGGAAAAAGATGCAGGACATGTATGGCAGAGTGCAGGGACTCAGGTGGGGTGGGGGGCATGGAAAGGGAAGTGACTCTAGATTCGATTGAGAAATGATGTATGACCTATGGAAAAAGTTTAATAATAATGATAATAATGAGAAAAGAAAAAATTATATATCCTGATCTTTTTTTCAATCTTCATATTTTTGGCAAAGGATGACAAGAATACCACATATTTTTATATTTTTTAATTTTTATTTAACTATTTTTTTTCTTTTTTGGTCTTTTTGAGACAGGGTCTCCCTGTAGCTCTGGCTGTCCTGGAACTCACTCTGTAGACCAAGCTGGCCTAGAACTCACAGAGATCCGCGTGCCTCTGCCTCCCAAGTGCTAGGATTAAAGGCATGCGCCACCATGCCCAGCATTTATTTATTTCTGTATGTGTATGAATGTACTGTCTGCATGCAAGTTTGTGCACCCATGTCGTGCAATGCCGCGGAGGTCAGAAGAGGGTGTCGGATTCCCCTGGAACTGGAGTTCTCCTGGAATTGGAGTTTCAGACAGTTCTCGGCCGCCATGTGGGTGCTGGGGATCGAACCTGGATCCTCTGTAAGAGCGGTTAGCGCTCTTAACCGCTAGGCCATCTCTCCAGCCCCTATTTAACTAGTTTTTATTTTATATGTATGAGTGCATTGTTTGCATGTGTTAAGTGCACCCCTGCTGTGTAGTTCTAACTGAGGTTAGAAGAGGATGTGAGATCTGCTGAAACTTGAGTTATAGACAGTTGTTTGCTGACACAAGGGTGCTGGGATTTGAGCCCACATTGTCTACAAGAATAACCTGTGCTCCTAGCCACTGAGCCACCTCTCCAACCCCAGAATACTACATATGTTTTAAGTCTCAGTTATATCTGTAGCTTAAAGATATTTAGTTAAGCACATTCTTTATATGTTAAGGATACTGTTTGAGATAAATATGTGCTGTGTAAAATATAGTGATTATATATTATGAGAGGGAATATGTGTTAAAGGCAAAAGTAAATATATACAGATCCAAGTTTTCTTTATGTCCATCAGTGCTCCTAAGGATGCTCCTATTTTTCTCAAATGAGATTTTAAAAATCAGTCAATATTTTGTTTGTAATTTTTAACATTAAGCCAGTAATACCAATGACCTTTACTAACTTTGTGTAGCATTCAGCAAGGTCAAAGTGATTTGTCCATTTGATAAATTTTAAATTGTATAGTTACTTAAGAAAAGAATTCACATGCCTTATCTGATTTCAAATTAGTAGCAGAAGAGTTTTGTTCTACAAAGTGAAGAGCAAGGAAACATAACATCAACAAAAATTCTATAGTGATTTATTTCTCTGTTATCGTCATGAGACACAATTTCAAGACATTTGCCTTGTAAGTAAGTCTGATTCTGGCTTGTGTGAGTTGGTCTGATTTTGTCTTCTTGATCCCTTGGGCTCTCATGAGGTCATTAAATTGTGATTCCCCACTGTTAGTAATGGAACTGTTCTCAAGAGCATTTTCGTTTTTACATTTATATGTCTGTATACCATCTGTACTATTCATCTGTGCCTACTCTATTGTAGAATATGTACTCCCATGTGAGAACAATAAAACTATATACCACATGTGGCACAAAAAAAGGAAGAATTTCAACCACTAGCAGTGAATTCAGTTGCTGCAGTAAAGGAAGAGGCAGATATCTTTTCTTGGATCTTTACTAAAGGTAGTAGGTTTGAAGAAGCCCCTATAAATGAAAGTGTACTTATTTCCTTGATACAAGAAGTTCAAAATTGTCACTTGGTTCTAATAAAAATGGAGTTTTCTTTTTTTTCATTTTTTTATTGATGCTTTGTGTATTTCATACATCATTTTCCAATTCAGTTCAGGCATATTTCCCTTTCCCTTCCCCTGACCCCACCCCACCCCATCCTAGATCACGCATTCTGCCATAACTGTACTGCATCTTTCTCTCAGTTTTTTTTCATTTTTTAGCAATAAGTGATAATTTATGAGTACAAGCATCCTTCATGTAAAACCAATCTGCAAATAGTCGTGCCGAAACCCACACAGCCCATTGGTCCTCCTTGAGTCAAACAAGACTCCTCCATCAGCACCAGCTGCACCTCACCTGCCTGGAAATACTGTGCAGCAGAGGCAGCCATATGCCTGTATATCCCAAATCTAATTGGCTATTGGCTCTCTACTTGGAGGAATAACCCACAGCTGATGCCACAAGCTTACATCCTCTAATGGTTAGGAGATGTTATAAGCCACAGTAAGAACCTGTCATATTTAACAGAAAAAAATGTAGTTCATGGATTAATATACCATCCAAACATCTGTGTCTATACCAAAGTAACCTACATAACAATTAGTACTGTTTAAATACCTATATATCTAATTGCTTGTGCTTCATTAGTAGGATCAAAAGGTCAGCCCATGAAAGGAAACAGGCAGAATTGACCAGAGTCCAAGACAACAGCTCCAGAGAAAGTAGACTGTTTTGCTTCTCATACACCTGTACCCCTTTTCTAAGCCTAGGGAACAATCTGCAGAAGAGGGCATGGTAGAATGTAAGGGCTGCGATTGGGGTGAATGGTGAAACTACAGCAATATAGTCTGGACACTCATTTGATCAACTTGATTGAACATACAAAAAAATGGAGTTTTCTTAACATAAGTTGTTGATTCTCACAAGATAGAAGAGAGAGAGAGAGAGAGAGAGAGAGAGAGAGAGAGAGAACTTGAAATGCAGTATGCAAGATATTTATGCACAACTAATTATAGCTCAGTACATATAGAATACACCAGATAAAGAAGATGAACCTTGAGGGTGATGATTTTAAGACTGCCTTACACTACACTTCAAAACTAAAATAAATGGACCAAAACAAAAGCAACAAGAGAGCACTTGGTACCACATCCCTGGAATTCTAGGACTCAGGGCTTATCAGTTCATAGCTTATTCCTTGACTATGTGACCCTGTCTCAAATTTAGCAAGGAAACAAACAATAATCTGAGCACACTGATGGAAATATTGTATTGTGTTTGTTGATAATGTAGTACATTTTAAAAATGCAAATAGGGGCTGGAGAGAGGCCTAGCGGTTAAGACGCCGACCGCTCTTAAGAGGACCCGGGATTGACCCCCAGCATCCACATGGCGGCCTAGAGCTGTCTGGAAGCCCAATTCCAGAGAACTCCAGTTCCAGGGATCGACACCTGTCTTCTGACCCCGCCAGGACTTGCACTACACGGGTGCACAGACTTGCATGCAACATACATTCAACACATACGGAAATAAAATGAAAATAAAAAAAAAATAAATAATAAATAAAATGCTTATAAAAGAGTTTAAAAATCCGACATTCATCCTCAAATTAAATCACAAAATGAAATAGCAACAAAAAATGAAAGAAAATAAATTTTTAAGAAGTGTTTATTTACAAAAGTTCAGTAAGGTATATTAAGAGAGAGGACAGGCTTGAAGAAATGAATTCATCATGTTTTCATTTTAAAAGCTTTTACTGTGGTTGGAGAGATGACTCCATGATAAGAAGGGCACTGTGTCTCTTTTATTATTATTATATTATTTTTATTATTATATTATTTCTGTATGTGTATGAAGAATGTACTGCAGGAGGTTGGTCACCCGTGTGGTGCAATGCCGTGGAGTCAGAATGAGGGTGTCGGATTCCCCTGGAAACTGGAGTTCTCATGGAATGGATGCAGACGGTTTCGGCCGCCATGTGGGTCTGGGGATCGAACCCGGTCCTCTGTAAGACGTGCGCTCTTAACGTAGCATCTCTACCCCCACCACTGTTGTATCTTGCACAGAACCTGATTTCTGTTGCCAGGCACTCATATGTCAGCTAGGCAACTCAACTCTAGTTCCAAGGGATCTGACGCTTTTATCTGACCTCCACAGGCACTGCATGTCATGGGTACACTCACACATCCATACAGGCATCACTCACAACACATTAAGAATAAAAAAAATAATAAGCAAAGTGTTTAAAAATCTTTACTTCTGGAACATATGCTCACTAACAGACTATATTCTATAATTATACATATTCTGTGATTCATTTAAGTTCAATGTCAACTGGGTCTCAATAGTTAACATAGATTATTGTGCTAATAATTAAGGAATATTGCCAATACAAGGCAGAAAAAAACTGACATAAAATTTGGAGTGAGAAAAAGACAAGCAACAAAGGAAAATGACATTATTGGTAATCAAATGCCTACAAGGTACTTTCAGGGCTCAAAATCACTGCATTTTAAACAAAGTTTTCCATTTTATCCACTTAACTGAAATCTTAGAGAAGGAACAACTGATGATCAATTTTAAAGGCCCTGCAAACTGAAAATACATTTCAAACTCTTGGTGAGCAATTCCAGTGTCCTACTGATACTCATAGATCCACTCATTTTTCATATCTCAACCAACATGTGGCTAACAATTGAACAGTCTTTTGTTTAGATTTCCCTGAGCAACCTAAGAAGGATGATAGCAACGACAGTTACACGTATATTATATATTATATATATATATATAATATATATATATTACACATATTCATAAAATATATATATATATATATATATATACATATATATTATTGAATGTCTGTGCATTCCTGTGTCTTGCTCATTTTATTCTGTCATCCACACCTACAGCTAAAGGGAAGACCTGATGGGCAATTTTTAGTGCTTGAATATATGCTCGGAATCTTGATTATCATAATTTTATTCTTCTCTCAAATAAATACTGAAGAGCATCCAATAAAATACTTTACTTAAACACTAGGAAATAGCTCAGTCACTAAAATGTTTAACTTGGAAACATAAGGTCATTAACTTAATTCCCAGAATCCATATAAAACAGGAGCCATTGTGAACTGTGATTCTAATACCAGTTGTAGGGAGGTGAGAACAGGTCAGTCCATTGGATTACTACATCATAGTCTAATTAGAGAACTACAAGCCAGTGAGAAAAGCCTTCTCAAACAAACAAACAAACAAGCAAACAAGCAAAACAGCAGGAAAACATCTGAGGAAGATCAGAGTTAATTCTCTCACTTTCTCTCTCTCTGCTCTCTTTCTCTCTCTCTCTCTCTCTCTCTCTCTCTCTCTCTCTCTCTCACAAACACACACATACACACACACAAACACATAGAAAAGGTGTAAGATAAACATAATTCTAGAGAATCCAAAACATTTAGTTTATTATTGATGTGGTCCTTCATTTGTTCTAATTTTGTAGTCAATCTTGTCCTACTTCTTTATATTTATATTTAATTTCCTAAATTGTGGCTCATTTATGTACCATTACCAAAGAAGAAAATATCGTTGGAACTCTGTGTGTGACACCTAACAGATCACACTGACTCTGAATTTCATCTCCCCCATTCTAATGAGCTTTGTACTTGTACCAGAGTAAGTTTTACTAAAGAATATAGCACAGCATTTTCCTCATCATTATCTTTATATGGGGAAATTGATCAATGATATGACATTCATTCTTCTGCAACTATGAGGGTAAAATATACGTCATATTTAAAAAGGTCTCTATATGATTTTACTTGCCATGAATTATTTTTAATCTCTTACTCAGTCTTGATAGTTTTCCATATGCTTATATATATATATATATATATATATGCTATAATTGTAGTATTTTATAATCAACACACAATTTTGTGCAAGTAGTATAGTGAGGGCATTTTGTTTGTTTTCTGGGTGAGCATGTGAGCATGTGTGTACATGTATGTATGTATGTATGTATGTATGTATGTATATACGTATGTATGCATGTATATTAATCTACTTATATGAAGATTGTGATCAAAGAAAAGAAAATAATCTACTAAGATTTCCATAAGCCATTGCAAAATGGAGACACACACAAAAAACACTCAAATGCATAGAGAAAGAGAGGGGAAGAGAGAGAGAGAGAGAGAGAGAGAGAGAGAGAGAGAGAGAGTTAGTTGTAGGAACACAAACCAGGATGTAATGATGTAATGCCAGGAAAAGAAAATCAGATGTAGGCTGGGCATGGTGGTACATACCTTTAATCCCAGCCCTTGGGAGACAGAGGCAGGAAGATCTCTGTGAGTTCAAAGCCAGCCTGGTCTACAGAGTGAGTTCCGTCATCAGGGACTAAAATGAGAACCTATCTCAAAAAGACCAAAAAAAAAAAAAAAAGAGATGTAAATATCCTGAAGTAAATCCTACTTAAAATATATATTATCTATGGGGTTAAACTTAGCAGAATATATAATGGTACATGATACTAATTCATTATGAACCTCTTTTTTTGCCTGCGAATCATACATTTAGTGAAGCTTGTGCATTCAGAACACAATAGATACTACTACTTAAACCTAGCTCTACTGAATTCTTAATCTTTCTAATGTTGGAACGAAATACTGAGAGTGTAGTTAACACTCTCCAGAATGTAAAAAATTACCTCTTGAAAATGATGTGTTCAAGGCTACAACACCCATTTGTATTCCCTGCGATATGATATGACCAATGACTGAATCCTAATTTTCCCTCTTGTCATTCCCCTCCTGCTAATGTGTGCTTCATCTCGACAATTTCCGTGGTGAACAATGCTGGAATCAGAGAGTACACATTTTCTTTTCTGACTCTCTGGTCAAGGATAGAAATAGAGGCTCCTATTTTAGTTTTGAATAAAGGAAAAAAAAAAGCTGAAAGAAGCAGGGTTTGCATTCATGAGAAAAGGAACTTCTTGGATAAAAGGAACCTGAAATGTGTGAGTTGTGATAAGAATGGCCTCTTGTGTGTCAGGAGCTTTTCTAATGCTTTTATTGCTAGCATTCTTTTCCCCTCTCTGGATCAGAAAAGTTAGAGGAAATGAAATTTTATGCCTGCATTCAGTTTGAAATATGTGAACATCCCCAAACCATTCATGCTGTATTTTCCATAGACATTTCTGTCACTGCAAGGCTTGCAAGTTTTATGAGAAAAGAAAATCATCTTATTTATATATAGATATATTGAGGACAAGATTAGTTTTCAAAAAGAGTTTTCTATGTCTTAATAAATAGTGTCCAGCTTAGGTATCTGTATCAAAAGAAAGTCCAATAAAATAAAGAAATGCAGAATGAGTATTAATGGACAAGTTTCAGGGATAGTCAACCATTCCACCATGCTTATTTAGGAAATATCATGACAACAGCATTATTTCTGTATCTGTTTTAAATCCATAAACCTGGATAAGTAATGTTCCAGTTTGTCCTTAACTGCCATGACAAAACATGCTAACCAATACTAACTCGGGGAGGAAAGGGTTTATTAATCGTAAATCTCCCAGGTCACAGTTCATCAGTGAGGGATCCCAAGGTAGGAGCTCAGGGCAGAGAGATGGAGGCAGGAGCTGAAGCACAGGCTATAGAGGAACACTGCATACTGGCTTGCTCCCTTGGCCCATGTTCAACCTGATTCTAATTTAATAGACAACAACCTGCCCAGGGTGGCACTGCTCACAACGGGATGGGGCCTGCCACATCACACAACTATCAATAAAATACTCCACAGACTTGGCCATGGGCCAGTCCAATGGAGGCAATTCCCCAATTGTGGCTACCTCAATCCAGATGTGTCAAGTTGGCACTAAAGATATCCAGCACAAGTTATATAAATTAAATAATACAAGTTTATGATATATAAACAAGAGTTGAACTTTTGGTAAATATATTCATCAGATGGAATCATATGTATTGAAAAACCACAGATACATCAACATTTCTTTAACTGTACTTTTCTGGTAAACAGAATATACATAAAGTTTCTAAGGTTATTTCTTTTTACAAAATACAATATCTTATGGTCATAACATTTACTTTCACGACCCTCTGTAAAGTGAAAAATATATTTTCCAATTATTAAATTAAAGATATCCTATTATGTCTTTTATTATTAAAAGTTAAGTTTAAAATGTATTCTTTAAAATCATAAAAATTATACATTGTATATTATAGCTTTGATTACAGTATGACTATTTGGAAATTTTTTTATTTTTTGTTGCTTTGGTGTTCTGCTTGTTCTGCTTTTTGATGCAGGGTCTCTCTTTAGAGCCAGATGTCCTGGAAATCACTATGTAGACCAGGCTGGTCTTGATCTCACAGAGATCTTCCTGCTATTGCATCTTGAATGCTGGGATTAAAAATATGTGCCACTATGCCCATCTTGAAAATGACTTTGTAAAATAGTTCAGTTTCAGTTTTTCAAAAATTAATAAAATATGAGGGGGCTGAAATGGTGTGAGCTCAAATTTGGATCTTCAATTTTTTTTTTCCTTTTTTCAATGGGACTGTTTTTGTGCCAATATCAGGCTGTCTTTATGACTATGGCCCTGTAATAAAGTTTTAAGTCTGGTAGAGAAATCCCCCATGTATTGCATTTTTCACTCAAGGTTGCTTTAGCTATTTGGGTTCTTTTGTTTTTTGATATGAATTTAAGAGGTTTTTTTTTTTTTTCAAAGTCTGTGAAGAAGCTCCTGGGGATTTTGATTGAGACTGCATTGAATCTGTATATCAATTTGGGTAAAATGGACATTTTGACTATATTAATTTTCCCAATCCATGAGCAAGGGAGGTCTTTCCATCTTTTGATGTCATTTTCAATCTCCTTCTTCAGGGGTTTAAAAAAAACCTCAATGGAGGAAGGATAGCATCTTCAGAAAATGGTGCTAGAAAAATTGGATCACCATTTGTAGAAGAACAAAATTAATCCCCTACCTCTCACCTTGTACCAAAATAAATTCCAAGTGTATCAAAGATCTAAATTTCAAGCCTGAAAGCCTGAAGTTGATAGAAGAAAAAGTTGGCAACAACCTATGAAACATAGGCTTAGGAAAAGATTTCCTAAATCAGACAGCAGCTACACAGGAAATAAGGTCAACAGTCCACAAATGGGACCTCTTCAAACTCAAAAGCTTCTGTACAGCTAAAGAAATAGTCAAGGAAGTGAAGAAAAACCCCACAGAGTGGGAAGAACTTTCAGCACTGATACATCTGACATAGCATTAACCTCAAGAATATATAAACCAGCTCAACAAACAAAGAAGTAAGAAAAAATAATGACCTACTAAAAAGATGGAGTAAAGAGCTGAACAGAGACTTCAACAGTGAGGAATTAAAGATGGCAGATAAACATCTTAAAAAGTGTTCAACATCATCAATAATTAAGGAAATGAAAATTAAAACCACTCTCATATCATCTCACTCCTACACAACTAGCTAAGATCAAGAAAATATAAGATACCAAATGCTGGATAAGTTGTGGGGAAAGGGGAACACTCATTCACTGCTTGTGGGTATGTAAACTTGTACAACCTTTATGGAAAGCAGTGTGGAGAACCCTTAAAAAAACTCAAAATGAGCCTACCACATGACCAAGTCATACCCCTCCTGGATATATTACCAAAAGACTCATCCTACCACAAAGATACATGCACATCCATGTTTATCGCAGCTCTCTTCACAATAGTGAAGAGCTGGAACCTACAAAAATGTCCCTCAAAAGGCGAGTAGAAGAAAAACAGGTGGTACATATACAATGGAGAACTATTCAGTGTAAAGAAAGATGACATAGCCAAAATCCAGCAGTGCTTCATGTTTAAAGTCCTAGAGGGAATAGGATTGGAAGGATCATTCCTCAATGTAATCAAAGCCATATACAGAAAACCCACAGCCAACATAATCCTAAATGGAGAAAAGACAGAAGCATTCCCCTTAAAGGTAGGAACTTGGCAAGGCTGCCCCCTGTCACCACTCCTCTTCAATATAGTGTTTGAAACACTTGCTAGTGCAATAAGGCAAGAAAAGGAATTTAAAGGAGTAATTGGAAAAGAGGAAGTGAAGCTATCCTTTTTTACTGATGATATGATTATGTACCTAAGGGATGCTAAAAACGCGACCAGAAAACTCCTAGAAATGATTCAGAGTTCCAGCAAACTGGCAGGATACAAAATTAACCTAGAAAAATTGGTAGCCTTTTTTACACCAACAACAAACAACTGAAGAAGGAATACAAGGAGATCTTCCCAATCACAATGCCTCAAAAACCGTAAAATACCTAGGAACAAACCTAACCAAAGACACCAAAGATCTCTACAAAATTTTTTAAACCCTTGAAGAAGGAAATTGAAGACCTCAGAGGATGGAAAGACACCCCCCCCAGTGCTCATGGATTAGAACAATTAATGTAGTAAAAATATCCATTCTACCCAAATTAATATACAGAGTCAATGCAATCCCATTTAAAATCCCCAAGAGTTTCTTCACAGGCTTGGGAAAAAAGTCTTTAACTTCATATGGAAAAACAAAAGACCCCAAATAGCCAAAGCAACCTTAAGCTAAAGAGAAATACAGGGGGGGATTGCTATATATGTCTTCAAACTATACTACAGGGCTATATTCATAAAAACAGCTTGGTACTGGTACAAAAATAGACTTGTTGACCAATGGAACAAAACTGAAGCTTCAAACTTGAGCACATACAATTTCAGCCACCTCTTATTTGATAAGGGGGCCAAGAAGACACAATGGAGGAAAGACAGCATTTTCAGCAAGTGGTGTTGGCAAAACTAGATCACCACATGTAGTGGTGTTAAACCCCTACCTCTTGCTCTGTACAAAAGTCAACTCCACATGGATCAAAGACCTAAATGTGAAACCAAAAATTGTGAAGGTGATAGAAGAAAAAGTTGGCAGAAGCCTACAAGACATAGGCTTAGGAAAAGACTTCCTAAATCAGACAGCAGCTGCACAAGTAATAAGATCGACAATTGACAAATGGGAACTCCTTAAACTCAAAATATTTCTGTACCGGGAAAGAAGCGATCTAGAAAGTGAAGAGAAAACCCACAGAGTGGGAGAAAACCTTCACAGCAGATACATCTGAAAAAGCATCAGTTTCCAGAATATATAAACTACTCGAAAAACAAAGAAAGAAAACAAATGACTCACTCAAAAGATAGAGCAAAGAGCTGAACAAAGACTTCACAAGTGAGGAATTAGAGATGGCTGAGAAACATCTTAAAAAGTGTTCAAAATCACAAATAATTAAGGAAATGCAAATTAAATCCAGTATAATTTATCATCTCATTCCGATAAAACTGGATAGGAACAAGAAAACAAATGATACCAAGTGCTTGGTTGTGGGGAAAGTGGGACACTAATCCACTGCTGGTGGGAATGTAAACTCATACAGCCACTATGGAAAGTAGTGTGGAGAACCCTTGGAAAACTCAAAATGAGATTGCCACCTGGCCCAATCATACCACTCCTAAGTATATACCCACAAGACTCATCTTACTGCAGAGATACATACACAGCCATGTTTATTGCAGCTCTTTTCACAATAGTGAAGAACTAGAACCAACCCAAGTGCCCCTCAACTGACGAGTGGATAGAGAAAATGTGTTACATCTACACAGTGGCATTCAATGCAGAAAGATGACATCATGAACTTTGCAGGTAAATGGATGGAGCTAGATGATGTCATGTTAAGTAAAGTAATATAGTCCCAGAAAAACAAAGGAGGAATGGTATCCCTCATCTGTGGATGCTAGCCCCAATTACCTAGTTGTGTAACAAACTGAGCAACATTATGTTTTCTGAAAACAACTGTGCTCTTATATTGTGAATCCCTTAACAGGTTCTAGAACTAAGCTACCATTTATTTTCAGAGTTAGAAAGTTTTGGTATATGGATGAAGGATATGTATGCATATTTTAGAGTAGTATAAGATCAAAGGAATGTGGAAAAAATTAGTTTATCTTGACATTATGTCTAACCACAGTATTTATTTTATGGGAGTGCTTCTTAGTATTTCTTATACAAGGCTGCTTGAGCTTTTGTGCAAGCATTTTCTAAAATATTATACAGTAGTTAAAAGTATCAGGCTGTTGTAACTTAGCCTTTCTGGATGCTTAATGTGCCTACCAATTTGGCCGAGGGTCTTAAGGGATAACTTTGTTCCTTGCCCTCAGAGGTCAACTAAGTCCCAGAGGACTATGCATGGAAGCATCCTTGAAATGTCCTGCAGATGTGAGTCACTAGTCTTCCTGTTCAGGGAGGTCTTGGAGATCCACTAATGCAACTACGGTTGTGTCTAGTCTATAAAGTGGAAAGACTGCTCATGCTACAAAAAGGGAAGCCTGGTCTAGCAAGACCTGACTTTGTCCTCAAGGGGATGGAACTGGTAAATGAAAAGCCAAAAGTAGCCAGGGGCTCCCTCCCCCACAGAAAAACCTGAGTTACCCTTGAGGACCAGGTCCTCAACTGACCTTGAGAAAACAAATCCTTGGTTAATGTGGGCTAACAGTGTGGCCTTAAACATACAAAAGAAAAGTATAACCAGAAATAAATAGTAAGTCCTGAGAAAATGTATGTCACATATAAAACTTGAGATCTTAGTAAAAAATCAAAAGAGCATAGTTGTTTTCCTTTCTTACTGACAAGTGCAGCTACCCTGTGGCTGCCACTGTTTTAGCCATCCTTCAAAGACTTGAGAAGACATAGCCTTTCAACCTTCCAATATGGACTGAAGACTCATGTATCTCAAAGAATCCTCCAAACTTTCAGTTCCAGATGGGGACTGCTGAGACATCCAACTTGTAGACTGAGATACTACTAGGGTTTCCACTTCTTCAGATTATAGACTGCCATTGTTGGACCACCCAGGCTATATCATGGAGACCAGTATAGCAAGATCAAGACAGGATGCAGTGCTTAATGGACCTCATTTGGTGACCATGGGAAGGAAAAACCCCAGTGTGGAACAAAAGGGCAGAACTGATGGTGGTTTGGGCTTGCCAAGAAGGAGACTTCAAATGTGTCATCTTTCAGCCTAATTAAAAAAAAAACCATAAACTGAAGATGCTAAAACCTATAATATATGTGTCAGGCACATGTGCATATTTTGGAGTGATGGACAACAACAACAACAACACATACTGTGTCAAAGAACTGACTGAAACGGTGAACTTTTGTTTGAAATAGTAAACTTCCTCATCGAGAATTTTGAGAGGGACTGAGAAAAAGAAGAAAAATATATTTGGCAGAATACATGAGCTCTGGTGGGGTGGGGGGCAGGGAGGGGAGCACCGGTCTGGATTTGATTTGTAATGTAATTTTGTGTGAAATGCACAGAGCTTCAATAAAACATTGGCTTTAAAAGAACATGAAAACACTTGTTTATGTCTTAAAAAAAAGAAAGATGACATCATGAACTTTGCATGTAAATGGATGGAACTCCAAGTCATTATGCTAAGTGAAGTAACATGGTCCCAGAAAAACAAGCTTTAATGGTCTGAAGCCCAAGCTGGGACTTCCAGAGGTGGGTGTCTGAGGCCCCCAAGAGTCAAGGCAGTGTAGCCTTACCTTACTGGCACCTCAGTGAGTCCATGCGCCTGTGTGGAGCCCAAGCTGGGACTTACGGGCTAGATTTCTTCTTTTCCCTAAAGAAACACACACACTCACACTCACACACATGTGTGTGAGTGTGTGTGTGTGTAAATTTGTGTGTGTATCCATTTTTTGAGTCTGGCTATTGATATATATATATATATATATATGTGTGTGTGTGTGTGTGTGTGTGTGTGTGTGTGTGTGTGTGTGTGATCTGGGATTGGATAATATATCAGGAACTTCATACCTGGAGAAAATGGATCCTCTATCTCTCAGCAGCATTAATGTCTGTTGATCCTCAACTATGGTGTGGCCTTACGGAATTTTCCACATCCGCATTGTCATGTCAACAGTTGCGGTGATTGTGCAAATTTTCTCTAGGCAACCATATAGTTGCTGTTTTATGGATATCAAATCTTTATCCTGTCTAAAACGTGGGATCTCTCAGCAGGCCTACTGGTCTTTGGCTCTTACAAGCTTTCTTTCCCTTTTTCTACAATGTCCTGGGTTGCTAGGTGGAGATGTGTTGTCGATATATCAGTTGGGGCAGCTGAGGACCTCAGGGTCAGTTATTCTTTGCATTTAAAGCAGTTATGGATCTCTGCAATAGTTCCCATATGTTTCAAAAAGGAGCTTCTTTTCTAAGTGTTAGAGTTATACTCTAAGTCCATATTTAGAATACAGTTTAAAATTATATTGGTTTACCAAATTTACACCATTAACATTTCTTCAAGAGTCTATAGTGTTATAGTGTATATAGTTACAGGTAGTTGACTGGGTATATAGACTTTTTTTATAAGGTGAAATCACTGAAAGGTAGCTATTTGTCAATGAAATAAAAATAGTCTCCAATACTAATCCTCACCCACCCAGGTCTCAGGGACTGATACAGAAGGGACAGAAAAATTGTAAGAGGCAGGGAAAGAGGTGCATGACCATAATTGTTGCTGTTGCTTCCTCTCTGTTCCTGCAAGCAGATGGTACATTCGTCAGTGTGGCTGTCACAGAGGCTCAGGTGGGAGCCAGGAGGGGGAGGGGTGAGCCCATGAGAAAGATAAAGTGAGAGAGAGAGAGAGAGACCCAAGAAAGAGCCAGGAGAAATTTCTAGGGAATAATTTGTTTTATTGGGAAAACTCAGGGCCTTTTATACTATTCACCAGCCTTGTGAGGAGGGAATGGGGGTTAGCGAGTGAAACTGAGGTGCTTTGATAGTGAGGAGGTCTGATATATTTTCATCCCAATACTTCAAAGCAGGACCTTAGAGTATGATTTCCCACTTTGATGAAGAGAAGGTCAGCCAGACCTTGCCTTATCAAAGATGCCTTATCAAAGGTTATTGGGATTTTGGGGGCTGGACCCCTATGGTGCTCTAGCCAAGTGGAGCCTCATCCCGTCACATAATCGAACAGAGTTTTACAAGCTCCTGGGATCTTGCTCATATGAATTTACAGCAATGACGTCAGTATGTACAAGATCCATCCAAACTTAAAAAGACAAAATTCCAGAAGAGAACTGGAGAAATGAGAAGCAGGCTCCAGCATTACCCATGGAACCACTGGAAGCTGATTACTACTCGACGGGGAGAACTGATCTTCTCTGAGGGAGAACCACTAAACAGGCTGAGTAGACCCCAGTGGATGAACTTGCACTGAGGTACAACCACAGACTTGATATGGACTTTCATCTATGACAGAATTTATGACATCCTGTGAGGGGTACTGAGAGGTACAAGTAAAAGATGACAAAGATGTTTTGTATGTGCACATAAATTCAATAAAAATATACATTAAAATTAATTTTAAAATAATGCAAAATGAACCAAGAATTAAAAAATTAAAAATAAAATACTGTCTTCTTGACATTGATAATCAAAAGAAATGTGCTGATTGTATATATTTACATGTTTATCTAAACATGAGTTTGATCTTATATTGTTTTTCAGAAAAATGCCTCTTGAGACATTATTATTATTATTATTGTTCTTTTCGGGACAGGGTATCCCTGTAGCCCCAGCTATCCTGGAACTCACTCTGTAGACCAGGCTGGCCTTGAACTCAGAAACATCCCCTGCCTCTGCCTCCTGAGTGTTAGGATTAAAGGTGCCTGCCACCACACCTGGCTGAGACATATTTTTATGTGGAATGTTTAATAGGAAAGATTGGACTTAGATAAGATCTGAGAATCAGTAGAGACACTTGGAAAATGACATTTTAAGAAGTGTAGCTGCAAGAGTCATACCTCTAAGAAGTTTTGGATTGATATTATTGTTTATAACTACCCCTAATGAGTCACATAGTAGATCTTTTCATTGTATCTGAGGAACACAAGGGGAGGATTGTAACCTGATGTACAGCAAGTATAAAAGACAGACCATTGATCAAATGAAGGGATGACTGCCAAGTCCTCAGTAGAAGCACAGATGAATTGGATCATGTCACTCCATAGTACCAATGTAGTTGGCAATAATAGCATCATACGATTTTGATACAAGTTTTCTATATAAAAAATTAATGTTTAAATTTATTGCAAGTTACATAAAATTATATATGTTTGCTTTTTTTGTGTGTGTGAGACAGGGTCTCCTTTAATCCTAGCTGGCCTGGAGCTCTCTCTGTAGACCAGGCTGGCTTTGAACTCACAGAGATCCGCCTGTCTCTGCCTCCAGAGTGCTGGGATTAAAACATAAAGTATTTGCTGTACTCTTACTGTCATATGATTAATTTAATATGTTTAATTTGTGCATTATTATTCTTGTCATAATGCTTGTGAATAAGTTCTTTAAAAATGTAAGATAAACAGGATGAATCTTAATACTTTAGCTCTTTCTTTTCTTGGTTTATGCAAGAAGCCCAGAAGTACTCCATCAGCCTAAAATTTATAACAAAATTTTGAAATGTTTAACTATCAGTAGCTATTAAATCTCATAAATATCTCACCATATATTAAAGAGAAATATTTCATTATGAAAACAAAATAAGTAATATCAATGATATCAACTAATTAAAATCTAGTGTTGAAGACAGGTGAATATTTTTATTAAAAGAAATTCCTCTTTTAGATAGAGAAATTTACAACTCCCATGTTAAAGGGAAATGAAAATAGTAAAGATATCCTGAAAATCTCACAGTAACTGATGAATCTTCTTATTGCCTATACCTGTGAGATCAATCAGAAACTAGCTGAGAGAGTTTACAGTAATAGTGTGTATCATTTTGTGAGCTTTTCTTCTCCATCAGTGTCACTCACCTGCTTTCCCAGAGAAATTGGAAATGGTCTTTGTCAGGATGCTCACTGGTCAGTACTATACAATTTGAGTGTACACTGAAACTCAAGACAGCTACAACACAACCAGGCTAAAAGTGTACAGGTAGGCTCATTAGTTGACATATTGCATTCAGAAAATATCAAATTTTATTGTATTTATAAAAGAGTATTATAGATGCAGACCATGAAATTTACAGTTACAAAATACTGAATCTTGGAAGTTAATAAATTAAGCACTTCTGGTCAAGTATCTTTGCTTAACTCACCTCTTTTGGAAAATCAGCTAGAGTAAAAAAGTGATGGATAAACCAAGGGAGAAATAATACAATTTTGGAGAATTAATTTAATTTAAATCACAATGATTTGGGCATTAATTGGCAAGGCCTTCATTGGGGAATAAACAGCATAATTCAATGAATAGCATCTGCACAGTGCAGAAAAATGTGTGTTCTTCAAAAACTTGCATGAAATACAGAAAGGAAAATTATTTGAAAATTCTCATACTTGATTTTGTGAAATTGTGTTATCACTCATCAAAGAGGCTTACTCTGTATTGAAACTACATTCTGTTAGATGAGACCATTCTTTCTTGAACAGAATCTAAAACAGAAAATTAACACGACAAGTCTATTATAAATATTGTATATAAATATTGTATTTTTCACTGTTTTTAATTAAAATGTAATCAATCATAATCTCACATTTATATTATAGACTAATATAATGTTAATTCCTCCCATGACTTCTGCTAATAATTGGTAAAATGTATTTATTTATTTATTTATTTATCTATTTATTTTTTATGTTTTTGAGACAAGGTCTCCCTGTAACCCCAGCTGGCTGGCCTGGAATTGCTTGTAGAGCAGGCTGGCCTTGAACTCACAGAGATCCATCTTCCTGCCTCTGCCTCCCCACTGCTGGTATTAAAGACGTGTGCCACCACACCTGGCGGTAAAATGCTTTTTAAAGAAAGTGGCTTTGTTTGAGAAATGTTGTCCAGAAAGGAAATCAGGATTCTTTTCTTTATTTATAAATTCCACTAATGATATTTATTTTTATACCTGTTTGATGTATGTCTTAGCTATTTATTGAGTTTTCTAACCTATTATTTCACAATGTCTGTTGAAATGATGTGTTTAAAAAACAGTGATAAAAGAATAATTCTTAGTATGACTCTACAGACACTATATGATTAACTGTCAATTTGCAATGGTGCCCGTATCAAAAGTTTCTCTTTTGGACTTATTTTATATCTTTTGAATAAGCCATGCTTTGGCTGGGTTAAAAGTCATCAGTGAATATTTCCTGCCATTATAATCCAAAAAGATAGAATGGCATTCTATAATCTAATGATTCTTTTCCTACGTGATTTGAGAGAATTTGAAAATAATTTTCTAATCCAAATTCAACTTTATACTAGTTCTGCTGTGTCTCACAAGAAAGGAAGGCCAGCCCAAGCCCACAGTTTTCCTAGAAAGATGTAAATCACTGTGCTATTGTTATTCTGTGCTCTTTTTCATTTTCCTCTAGGCTAAACAAATATTTTCCCCAGCAAGACAAATGTGTACATTTTGTAACTTGAAAATATGTTATTACCAGCCCTTCTAAGTGATTCTTCATTTGTGCTTCAGTAAGTTCTGACCAATTACAGCCCAGGATTAATTTGCATCATGACATTCTTTTGTGAACAATAATAAAATGACTAATCGTTTTCCAAATCTCTTACATCTTAATGAAATCACTCTGTAAATTAACATGCTCAAAATGGATAGACTGTTTTTCTCTGAGGCGACTTAGTAGACACATTGACTTAGTAGACAAGGTGATTATTTTATTAAGAAATTATTTTTCAGGCCAGTCATTATTGTAGTTTGCAGGATTCACAGCTGGGTAAAACCACTGATGACTTTTCTCTCCCAAAAGTCTATAATATCAACTTCTGAATTATGAAAACTAGCTTGTAGGGAGAAAGTTTTCAGGTCAGTACCAGCTTGATCTCTCCATGTCCTGTGACTGAAATGTGATTTCTTTAGAAACCATGAAGTTTTGTTGGTTAACAAAGGGACAATGGCTACAACCTATATTATTTTGCTGATTTCTAGCCTACAACTTGAAGTAATGTGTCCTACAACTGCCACTGGGCTTTTTGTTAGATAAGCTGTGACATCTGGGAGAAGCAGGATTCCTCAAGAAGGGTAGCTCCTTTAAAAAATCATAGGAAGCATATACAAAAGTGGATTTCCATGTGGCTTTTTCAAACATACTTAATTTTTTCCTTTCCTCCACATTCTCCTCTGCCCTATCCTCAGCCAGCCCCCTCCAAACTTAAACTTTGCTCTCCATTATTGCAATTTTCCTTTCATAACATACTTTCCCATTTTAACTAATACTAATTCCTCTCCCTTAAAATTATAATTCCTCCTATGCCCCTTGGTGTCATACTGGCTTGAGTGATAAGAGAATAACCAGCTGCATTGTTGTCAGCATGCAAAAGACCCATGCTAACTCAAAAAAATCCCAGCATAGAACTATACAAATGGGCAGTAAGCCCCAATTTTTTTATGTCTTTAAATTGTTGTTGTTACCTTTAATTTTATATTACTCCAAAATATGCATGTATACACTCCACACTTACACCAAAATGACAACATCTGAAAATAAATATAGGTTAATTCCAAAACATTTTTAGAGATTCACCTTTTAACATCAGAGCTCCTTGCAGGTATAAAAAAATATTCTTAACATTCCTAAATTACATAGCAATTTGATGTATGTTTTAATGTACTTTATATAGTAGCATCAGGTATTATATTTACTAAAAAAATACTCAGTCTGCCTTAACAAATAATGATTTGGTGCTAAGGTCCACAAATGAGGAAAACCAAACATCATTTTTCTTTTTGAGACTGTGTTATGTCAATTAGCATAACAGCTTCTAGTTCCATCCATTTACCTTCAAATTTCATGATGTCGTCTTTCCCACTGCATAGAACTCCATTGTGTAGATGTACCATATTTTCTTCTCCACTCCTCAGTTGAAGGACACTTGGTTTGCTTCCAACTCTTCGCTGTTGTGAACAGTTCTGCAATAAACATGGTTGTACACGTATCTCGACAATAGGATGATTCTTGTGGGTATATACCCAGGAGTGGTATGACTGGATCAGGTAGTAGGTTCATTTTGAGTCGTTTTTTAAAAATATTTTATTCATTTTTTTTCACAATGTTTATTGATAGATACAAGTACATAAAATCAGGGCATGAACATGATCTGATAGAGTAAGTAGACTTAATTTCAATACCATAATAAGGGAACAATTCAGATTCTCACCATTTGTTTCACACCCGCAAAAACCACTTAAAGGGCATTAACGATCTCTCAAATCTGATCAGTTTTGTGCAAGTAAACCATGTTTCTTTTTAAAAAGGCTTGTGCACTTGCCTAGGCTCAAGGATATTGAAATTTAGCACATAAAGCCCATTACTAGAGGTAGAAATACAGGCAATATACTATTACGGTAACAAGCATCGATTACAATTAAGGATTTTCTGTAACAACCAAATGGGTAATCTAATATTGCAACAACTCAAGTATTACTGAGCAAAGTGCATTTCTATAGTATTCAGTGTTGCTATTCAGTTTTCTAACTTTAAACAGCCTATGATAACTGGCAGCAAAGAAGGTCCTTCCAATAGACTGCCTCTGCTTGAGAGCCTATGATGTAATTATTGCATGCTGCTAATATACTACCTAAACATTAAAGATATTCCTAAAATATTTGATGGTAGACTATGATTAAGGCATTACACTACAAAAAAAAAACTTATGCAGAAGGAAACCCTTTCTGACATGCTTCTGCTTTAAATATTGTGCCACCAAATGAAGTCTAGTAAGCTCATGTCCTGTCTTGATCCCTCTGCATTGGCATAATGAGTCTTTTATTTTTTTTTTTTAAGAGTTCACACTGCTTTCCAAATTCTCCAGCATTTGGTACCTTTCATTTTCTTTATAATAGTCAGATGAAATCTTAAAATAGTTTTAATTTGCATTTCCTTATTAGCAATTTTGAACACTTTTTTTAGGAGTTCACATTTTTCTCTTTAGTTTCATATTACTCTTATATACGAATACATACCCTCCATACATAAACCACAATTACAAAGTCTGAAAATAAGTGGACAGTTAATTCTAGAGCCCATTAATGAATTCACATTGTAACAGCATAGTTGCCTTCAGATAAAAAGAAATATAAAATTAACTTTTCTCAGTTTGCTTTTCAACTAGGGATTTGGTGCTAGCATCCACGAATGAGAGATACCAGTCTTCCTTTGTTTTTCTGGGACTATGTTACTTCACCTAGCATAATGGCTTCAAGTTCCATCCATTTACCTGCAAAGTTCATGTTGTCATCTTTATTTACTGCTGCATACAATTCCATTGTGTACCACATTTTTCTATCCACTTGCCAGTTGAGGGACACTTGGATTGCTTCCAGCTCTTTGCTATTGTTAAGAGAGCTGCAATAAACATAGATGTGCATGGATCTCTGCGATAGGATGAGTCTTGTAGGTATATACCCAGGAGTGGTATGACTGAGTCAGGGGGTAGGCTCATTTTCAATTTCTTGAGAGTTCTCCACACTGCTTTCCATAGGGGTTGCACAAGTTTGGATTCCCACTAGCAATAGATGAGTGTTCCTCTTTCCCTATAACCTCTCTAGCATTTGGTATCCTTTGTTTTGTGGATCATACTAGTCTTACTGGAGTAAGATGAAATCTTAAGGTGGTATTAATTTGTATTTATTTATTAGTGACATTGAATACTTTTTAAGATGTTTCTCGGACATTTTTATTTCATTTGTGAAGTCTTTGTTCAGCTGTGTGTGTGGCAGTTCATTGCTGCTGGGTGAGGAAGAGCTGTTCTTAAATGGGGAGATTCGTATAGACTGGCTAGACCTCAGTGGATGAATTTACATCTGGAGACACTAATTTGACATTATGGATCTTCGCACAAATGACAGAATGTATGAATTACACTGCAGGTATAAGGAAGGCTGCCAGTGGTGAAGGAATTATAGAGATGATTGTGATTTTTTTTTATGAAATGTACAAAAATTCAATAAGATTTTTTAAAGTTCCCACCCAGATATATGTCTTGCAAATACTTACTCCTATTCTGTATGTTATATTCTTTTTTTTAATTTTTTTTACTTTCCTTTTTATTTTATTTTTTATTTATTTTTTTTCCTTTTTTTTTTTTATTGATGCTTTGTGTATTTCATACAACATTTTCCAATTCAGTTCAGGCATATATCCCCTTCCCTCCCCCCACCCCACCCCTACCCATCCCAGATCATGCATTCTGCCATAAGTTTTCTGCATCTTTCTCTGCTTTTTTGTTTTGTTTTGTTTTCATTTTGTTTTTTAACAATAAGTGATAATTTGTGAGTACAAGCATCCTTCATGTAAAACCAATTTGCAAGCAGTTGTGCCCAAACCCACACAGCTCATGGGTCCCACCATCCAGCAGGGGGGGGTTGTATGTTCAATCAAGTTGATCAAATGAGTGTCCAGTCTATATTGTTGTAGTTTCACCATTCACCCCAATCACAGCCCTTACATTCTACCACGCCCCCTCTTCCGCAGATTGTTCCCTAGGCTTAGAAAAGGGGCACAGGTGGATGAGAAGCAAAACAGTCTACTTTCTCTGGAGCTGTTGTCTTGGTCTCTAGTCAATTCTGGCTGTTTTCTTTCATGGGCTGCCAGCTTGTCCAGGCATAACCTTTCGATCCTACTAATGAAGCACATGCAATTAGATATTTAGGTATTAAACAGTATAATATATAGCCTTTCGATCCTACTAATGAAACACATGCAATTAGATATTTAGGTATTAAACAGTATAATATATAGCCTTTCGATCCTACTAATGAAGCACACACAATTAGATATATTATATTCTTATTTCAGTTTGGAAAGATTTTTTATCCTATGCAGTTTGAAACATACGTGGTTCGAACAACTTATTTTCATAATTTATTATAAATATTTTTCTTTATTTTGAACCAGATATTTTATTTTCAATAAGATTTGGGTATCAGGTATTTTTGACCCTTCATTTTTCATTTATTTATTTAATTATTTATTTATTTATTTATTTATTTATTTATTTTTGGTCTTTTTGAGACAGGGTCTCCCTGTAGCTCTGGCTGTCCTGGAACTCACTTTGTAGAACAGGCTGGCCTTGAACTCACAAAGATCTGCCTGCCTCTGCCTTCCAAGTGCTAGGATTAAAGGCGTGCGCAACCACGCCCGGCGACCCTACATTTTTCTAGTCAATCTTTTATAAATTTTATTTATTACATTTATTTTATGTGTATGAATGTACAGTCTCAATGTGTGTAAGTGCACCCATGTTGTGCCATGCCCATGGGGGTCAGAAGACGGAGCTGGATTTCTTGAAACAGGAATTATGGACTGTTGTTAACTGCCATGTGGGTTCTGGTAATCAGTCTCAGGTCCTCTGCAAGAGCAGACAATGCTCTGAGTCATATCTTTAGTCCTCTCTGATCATTCTTATATATGTTTTTGTTTATTCTTAGTTGTATTATTTATGTTTTGCTCATTATTCTCCATATAAAATGATTTCATGACAGTTAGTATAAGCTATTCATAACTAGAATAAACTCATAATTTATACTTTGTTTAAATCAAGTTAATTTCATTATTGTGAGGGAAGATCTATTGAGTTCCATTTACTAAATGACTTGGTTACTTTCATATCACTGGTTGCTTCCATGGTCATGGAATGGGAAATTTAATGTAGTAAAAATGTCCATTCTACCCAAACTCTTGTACAGATTTAATGCAATCCCAATTAAAATCCCTACAAGTTACTTCACAGGCTTGGAAAAAAGTCCTTAATTTCATTTGGAAAAACCAAAGACCCTGAATAGCCAAAGCAACCCTGAGCGAAAAGACAAATACACGGGGGATCTCTAAACCAGACTTCAAACTATACTACAGGGCTATAGTAAAAAAAAAAAAGCAGCTTGGTACTGGAAAAAAAAAAAAAAAATCCCAGACCTGTTGACCAATGGAACAAAACTGAATATTCAAACTTGAGCCCATACAATTTCAGCCACCTCATATTTGACAAGGGGGTCAAGAAGACACAATAGAGGAAAGACAGCATCTTCAGCAATTGGTGTTGGCAAAACTGGATTACCACATGTAGAAGAAGGAAATTAAACCTCTACCTATCACCCTGTACAAAAGTCAACTCCAGATGGATCAAGACCTTAACGTGAAACCAAAAACTCTGAAGGCGATAGAAGAAAAAGTTGGCAGCAGACTTCAAGACATAGGTGGAGGAAAAGACTTCCTAAATCAGACAGTAGCTGCGCAAGAATTAATGTTGACAATTGACAAGTTGGACCTCATTAAACTCAAAAGCTTCTGTACGTCAAAAGAAACAATCAAGAAAGTGAAGAGAAAACACACAGAGTGGGAGGAAACCTTCACCTCAGATACATCTGACAAAACATTGATTTCCAGAATATATAAACTACTCAAACAACAAAGAAGAAAGAAAAATGACCCACTCAAAAGATGAAGCAAAGAGCTGAACAGAGACTTCACAAGTGAAGAATTAGAGATGGCTGAGAAACTTCATAAAAAGTGTTCAACGTCACTAATAATTAAGGAAATGCAAATTAAAACCACTTTAAGATATCATCTCAATCCAATAAGACTGGCTAGGATCAAGAAAAATGATACCAAGTGCTGGAGAGGGTGTGGGGAAAGGGGAACAAGCGTCCACTGCTAGTGGGAATGTAAAGTCGTACAGCCACTATAGAAATCAGTGTGGAGAACCCTTGGAAGACTTGCCACCTGACCCAGCCATAACACTCCTAGGTATGTACCCAAAAGACTCATCTTACCGCAGAGATACACAGCCATGTTTATTGCAGCTCTCTTCACAAAAGCAAAGAGCTGGAACCAACCCAAGTGCCCGTCAGCTGACGAGTGGATAGAGAAAATGTGGTACATCTATACAGTGGAGTTCTATGCAGTGGTAAAGAAAGATGACATAGGGGCTGGAGAGATAGCCTAGCGGTTAAGAGCACCGGCTGATCTTGCAGAGGACCCGGGTTCGATCCCCAGCACCCACATGGCAGCTGAGAACCGTCTGTAACTCCAATTCCAGGAGAACTCCAGTTCCAGGGGAATCCAAGACCCTCTTCTGACCTCCGCAGCACTGCACAACATGGATGCACAAACCTACAGGCAGACAGTACATTCATACACATACAAAAATAAAATTAACTTTGCACATAAATGAATGGAGCTAGAAGATATCATGCTGAGTGAAGTAACACAGTCCCAGAAAAACAAACAATGAATGGGATCCCTCATCTGTGGATGCTAGCACAAATTACTTAATTGTATGGCAAACTGAGCAATGTTAATGTGATCTGAAAACAACTGTGCTCTTATATTGTAGAATCCCTTAAAAAATAAACAAATAAAAATTAAATAAGAAGAAACACTCTTTTATTCATATCTTGGACCACTCATCCACTGTTGGTGACTGTTAGGTGAACTTTAGTTTGAAAAGACCTACAGAATGACAAGCATTATCCCAGGAGGCATGTGCAGGGATCAGAAAGGTGTCAGCCGGGCGTGGTGGCACACGCCTTTAATCCTAGCACTTGGGAGGCAGAGGCAGGTGGATATTTGTGAGTTCAAAGCCAGCCTGGTCTACAGAGTGAGCTCCAGGCTAGCTGGGACTTAAAGGGAGACCCTGTCTCGAAATACCAAAAAANCAAACTTGCATGCAGATAGTACATTCATACACATACATAAATAAATAAAATTAAAATAAAATGGTACATATGAACAATAGTTTTCTCTTTTTCTTTTGTAATGCTTTTATTGATGTTTTGTATATTTCAGACATCATTTCTCAGTTCAGTTTACACATATTCCCCTTTCCCTCCCCCTACTCAACATCAGATCATGCACTCTGCCATGACTATCCTGCATCTTTCTCTTGGTCTTTTTTTATGTTTAGGAATTTACATTTTCCTCCTTTAATTTTATATTACTCTAAAATTGGCATATATACTTTCCACTTTTATACAGTAATTACAGGTTCTGAGAGTAAGTGGTGGATCAATTCTAGAGCCTGTTAAGAGATTTACATTTTAACAACATAGTTGCTTTCATATAAACAGAACTATAACAGTAATGTTGTTCAGCTTGCCTTTCATCTGTGGATTTGGTGTTAGCATCCACGAATGAGGGAAACCATTCACCTCTTGTTTTTTTGGGAGTATGTTACATCACTTAGCATAATAGCTTCTATTTCCATCCCTTTACCTGCAAAGTTCATGATGTCATCTTTCTTTACCACTGAGTAGTACTCCATTGTGTAGATATACCACATTTTTGTCATCCACCCGTCAGTTGTGGGGCATTTGGGTTGGTTCCAGCTCTTCCCTACTGTGAAGAGAGCTGCAATAAACATGGATGTGCATGTATCTTTGTGGTAGTATGAGTCTTATGGGAAGATACCCAGGAGTGGTATGGCTGGGTTAGGTGGTAGGCTCATTTTGAGTCTTCTAATTGTTCTCCACACTGGTTTCCACAATGGCTGTACAAGTTTACATTCCCACTAGCAGTGGGGTGCAGGAATCAAGACTATTACTGTGCTGGATGAACAAGGGGAACAACTAAACCGCATAGAAGAAGGCATGGACCAAATAAGTAAAGACATGAGAGAGGCAGAGAAGACTTTTAACAGAATTCAACAAGTGCTGCGGCCTTTGTGTCTGCCCTTGTAATAGGATGAAGAACTTTGAGTCTGGAAAGGCCTATAAGGCAACATGGGGCGATGGTGGAGAAAACTCACCAAGCGATGTAGTATTTAAGCAAACAAGCTGGGTAACAAATGGCCAAGCTCAGCAAACCTCGGGAGCAGCCAGCGGTGGATACATCAAACATATAACTAATGATGCTAGACAAGATGAGATGGAAGATAACTTGACTCAAGTGGGCAGTATCCTGGGAAACCTAAAGAACATGGCTTTGGACCTGGGCAATGAAATTGATGCTCAAAACCAACAAATAGAAAGGATCACAGAAAAGGCTGACACCAACAAGGATCATATTGACATTGCCAATACAAGAGCAAAGAAACTCATTGACAGCTAACGCCCACGCCGTACTTCTTTATCATTTACTTCGCTCTCCAGCTTCTCCTCCTGAGTCGTTACCTTTCAGAGTTCCAAGTTCTGATCACACAGTCTTCTAACTGGAGATAATGTGAAATAAGAACCAGAGGAGTAACAGCCTCCCTACTGTTTGTATTTTACGTGGCTTTTGCGGGTCAGCTCTGTTGAGTCTCCCTTACAGTGTTTCTGTCTCAGTTCATACTCTTAGATTGGCTTCCATGGATCACACAGAGTGGCTTCATCCTCGTCACTTAGGCTCTTTTGCTTTCAGGATTCTGGAGCATTGCCAAAGACTGCCATGAAAATGGCTGTATGAGCAGCTTTGTTTTTGTTTGGCTAGTTTCCGTTTTGTGGTAAGGGAAAAGAGGAAGGAGCAAGGGACTCAGTAAAATCTCACAGACCACCTGGGGGTGGGGGAAAGGTTGCATAGCCACAGTGAAGATCTACTTGGGTTTAATTTTAAGCTGCAGTTTTTGTCGATTAGGCTCATACTATGTTTTGAAGCTTTTACACATGACACATCGCTGGCTTGTTATATATCACTACTCTGCATCTTCTGCTCCAAAGGGAATAGAATTGAGTTTTCTTAAGGTGAGCTTAATTTCTGAATTCCTAGTGATTCTGATTCATATATGCATATAGATTCTGTGATCCCATTTTATACTGCACATTCAGGAACACTGTATAAATGAATACCATTTATTTTCATGTTGGTAGTATCATGATCCCATTACAAGCCTATTAACCTCATAAATTTGTCATGTCTTTAAAAAAAAGTTTGTAAATGTATACATGTAACATGAGAATTCTTCACTAAGGCAGGGTTTAAAAATTTTTTTTGGGGGGGGAGTTTGATAAAATTTATCATGTGAATTCAGATTTACCTCAATACTAAGATTTATGTTTAGATAGGAAAAAAGACCCTTAATTTGATCTCAGGTAGAAAAATAGATTGTTTTGAATTTTGTGTAGTTTTAGACATTTAAAAAAATAGAATTTGTTAATAAAAGTTGTTTGTAAATTATGCCTTTGGCTTAATTACTGATGATTTGCACTGTGGTTCTCTTTGCCTTGTATCCAGAATCAAGTTTATGTAGATCCTGAACTGTGTTATGAAAATTGAATTTGTATTTGTGATCTTCAAAAGCTAGTATCTGTATATTTCAGAGCTATCCAAGTAGATTTGTTTGACCAGTAACCACCACTTGATTCTTACCAAAAAAAAAGTAAATAAAAAAGAAAATGACATCAAAATATGGATAGATCTCCCATGCTCATGGATTGGAAAATTTAATATTAAAAATGTCTATTTTACCCAAATTGACATACAGATTCAATGCAATCCCTATCAAAATCCCCATCAGCTTCTTCACAGACTTGGAAAAAAAATCCTTAAATTCATATAGAAAAAAACAAAAGACCCCGAATTGCTAAAGCAACCCCGAGTGAAAAATGCAATACAGGAGGAATTGCTCTACCAGACTTCAAGCTATATTACATGGCCATGGTCATAAAGACGGCTTGGTACTGGCACAAAAACAGACCCACTTATCAATGGAACAAAATTGAAGATCTAAACTTGAGCTCATACAATTTCAGCCATCTCATATTTGGTGAAGGGGCAAAAAAAACTCAATGGAGGAAGGATAGCATCTTTAGCAAATGGTGCTGGCAAAACTGAATCACCATTTGTAGAAGAACAAAATTAGACCCCTACCTCTCACCCTGTACAAAAATCCACTCCAAGTGGATCAAAGATCTCAGCGTAAAACCTGAAACCATGAAAGTGACAGAAGAAAAAGTTGACAACAACCTACAAGACATAGGTCTAGGAAAAGACTTTCTAAATCAGAGAGCAGCTGCACAGGAAATAAGGTCAACAGTTGACAAATGGGACCTCATCAAACCCAAAGCTTCTGTATAGTGAAAGAAAAAATCAAGGAAGTGAAGAGAAAACCCATCGAGTGGGAGGAAATCTTCACTAGTAATTCATCTGACAGAGCATTAACGTCAAGAATATATAGACCACTCAAAATCAAGGAAGTAAGACCTAAGGCTATTGTAGGCAGCATAACTCTTGTTTGAGCGTAGGGACAACTCATCTCTTTTTTCTATGGAGGTTATTGTGTGTAGGGGAGTGACAAATTCAGGCATTCAAAGAGGCCACTGTGCATCCCTTATTCTAATCCACCAATGATACATTTCTTCTAATTTAACTTCTCTTTTCATTTGGGATTCACAGGTGATTTCTAAGTCACTATTCCTCAAGCAGGCATCCTTTGTTGCAGTTTATCTGAGTTCTTTATTTTTTCTATGAGAATCATAACTACATAGATAACATCTATTTGCTTCCTTATTTTTGGAGAGAAAAACTAAAATGAATTTGCTTCATCTGTTATCTTTAATCAGAAGTGTCACGATGTCACTGAGTATCATTAAAGTAGAATTCATATGCAAAACAAAAATAAATTTTTTAAGTATATGCAATGCCAGAACATAGCAATTAATTTAAGATAGGCAGTTCACAAATGTGTCCAATAATGTAAAATGTAGAAATCTCAAAGCTTTGATTTAATACCACACAGGCACACACGTGTACATGTACACACACAGACACACCCACACATGCACATACACACAGACACACACACACACAAATTTTTTACTTTCAATGATGTTTCATGGTAATATAACTTTGTAAAGATTTTGAAACCCTTAAACACTGGATTTTGTTAACCATAATATTTGTTAATGTCAATAGCATGAAGAACATTTCTACTAGCATTGTGAAATATATATAGATCAACCTCTTTCCAAGCCTGTAGCTACAGTATCAACTTATGTGTCAATACTTGTTCCACCTTCTCTGCAAACCAGTCACCACCCTTCCACTTTTGTAAAATATTTTTATTATATTTCATAAATTAGTCATTACCACGTTGTATCATTTATTTAATTGAACAATATCCTATTCTGTCAGTGAACCACATTTCCTTTATCCATTTATCAATTGATGGAAATTTGGTATTTTTTTAATTATTTGTTTCTTTTACAGGGTCTCCCTAACCCCACCCTTCCTGGAACTGGCTATGTAGACTAGGTCAGCCTCAATCTAACTGAGATCTGCGTGCCTCTGCCTCCTGAGTGCTGAGATTTAAGGCATGAACCACTGTGCCTGGCATTGTTTAAATTCCTTTGATGCTATTATCAAAGATTAAATGAACGTGAGAGTACAGATATCTCTTCAGCCTACCGATTTTATTATCCCACACACACAAGCAAACATTCACACACAGAAACACAGACACAGACACACACACACATACACACACATACACATCTGCCACCAACAAAGATGCCTTGAGCATGTAGTAGATTCTAGGTTTTTCTAGAACATTTCTGCAGTTGATTCTAGTAAGCGTTTCTAGCTAATAAGATATAAAATATAATAATTTATTTCCTGTAATCTTTTCATTAAAGTAAAGGATGTGATATTTAAATTGACTGAATAAGCATATATTTTGAATGTACAATGGAATAAAAGAAAGGAATATGGCAATTCAGATATATAAAATATTTAAATATAAAAAGCTAAAAAATGTGTACTAAGGATTGGAAGACAACTGATAGGTGTATAAAAAATGAAAAATATGTAGAAAAATGTATTTAAATATGTTCATGATTCCACTTACTATTTATAGAATGCAAATCACAGCCTGAGTTCTAAAGGTTTCTTGACTGTTTTGTTGCATTAAAATTTTAATCTATAATATTGAGAGTAATTTTTATTGTTCTCAAGTTTCATTGAAGAATATGAATACTGAAAAGTGATATGACTTACTTATTTTTTTCCCCTTTGGTCTTTTCAAGACAGGGTCTCCCTGTAGCCCCAGCTGTCCCAGAACTCAGGCTGTAGACCAGGCTGGCCTTGAACTCACAAAGATCCGCTTGCCCCTGCCTCCCAAGTGCCAGGATTAAAGGCTTGCGCCACCAAGCCTGGCATGACATGACTTACTTATGTAACACTGTTACTTCTCTTCAGATCTTAGGACTTAAATGCACTCTGCCTCCAAGAAATCGTGCTTCTTAGCTGTATGGCATATTGGCTGTCCATGTAATATAAAGTATACAAGTAGAAAACAAGGGAAGAAAGATTAGAATAAGAAGGTTTTGTCTGAAGATTTCTGAAAGGCATAATGATGACCCATAAATAAGTGTGCATCCTGTACCCACAGATTTTTTTTTCATGACTATCACCACAGAAAGTGAGTCCTTAAAATCCAAAGATTGGAGATGCATATTTCAATACTGGGAAAACAAATGTGGAGTTACTAATGAGGAAAAGTTTAAAACTGTCCTAAGTTCCAATTAGAATTACTAGTAAAATCATTTTGTTAGACACAAATGAAGGGAGCCATAGGCTGTATTATTTCAAATATTTTTGTTGATTCTTTGATAATTTTCTACAATGTATTATTATCATATTCAGATACCCTCCTCCATCTATACATTCACAATACTGTCTCCTCATCCCCAAATTCTTTCTTCTATTATTAGTTTTAAAGGCCTTTTGAGTCTAGTGCTCCCCAAGTGCTCCTGGGTATTGGTACATACTCTACCAGGCATCACACCATAACAGAAAACTGACTGTCCCTCTCTCAGCAGTTTTCTTGCCAGTGGATCCTCAGCTTGTTGTGGGAGTTCTTCCTACTTCTCCCATCCATGTTGGGATTTAGTATGACTTGGGCTTTCTCGGTGTCGTGTATTTTGTCACAAGCACCATGGATTCATATATATAACTTCCCTTTATTGTAGAAAGAAACAAAGAAAAACTGTGAAAAGTACGAAAATTTTCAGTTACATAACTCTCTGCAGTATTTGAACATGTAGCTAATTGGACACTAAACTGAAATTTGATTTTTTTGCTTAACTATTTTCAAACCACTCCTAATAAATTACCATGTAGAGAAATAATAACTACAACTTTAGAGACAAAAAATTTTATGCCCTGATTTTAAAATCAGGATATAAAATTAAAATCAGGACTGAAGAAACTGATCAGTCTGTGAAGTACCCGGTGGGTACACATGGAGATCTGTGTTTGGCTTTGTCTGGGCATGGTGATGTATACATGCAACCCCCGAGTGGAGTGGAATGGTGGTCGGAGACAGGGAAATCCCTCAAGCTCACTGGCCAGACAGCCTAGCCCAGTGTCAGGTTCAGTGAGCGACTCACAAATAATTGAGTAGAGGAATAATTTGAGGGCAAGGTCCAGGAGAATAGAGTCTCTCATTTATTTATGCCAGCAGTGTGTTTATATACCAAAGGTTACTGTGCTCTGGGCAAGGAAGTGGGGGGGGGCAGGCAGAAGGGAGGGGTGAGCCACCTTGGCTCTAATTGGGAGGCTGAAGAGCTCCTGTTTCTGCTACTAGAGGTGTGACTTTCTGCTCAATGCCTCAAGGGAAGGGTCTATCCGGTACTGGAACTTTGCAGAGAATTATCAGAGGTTTCTTGGGACAGGTCTTACAAGTTCTTTCCTCAAGCCAGGCAAAGTTTCATTCTTACACTCTCTCTTTTTTTCTTTTTACGAAGATATCAAGTTTTATGTCTGCAGTGCAGTTTCTCTGGTTGTACTCTCCTTTTAGATGCTTAAGGCCACACAGTTGTAAGACAAACTGAGCAACGTTAATGCTATATTCCTCATGATCTAAAGACAACTGTGCTCTTGTATTGTGAACCCCGAAACAGGTTCTAGAGCTGACCTAACATTTATTTTCAGACCTTGGAATTTTAGTATATGGCGGAGAGTATGTGTGCATCTTTTAGAGTAATATGGGATTAAAATGGAAAGATGTGAATCAAGAAATATGACATGGAAATAACATACAGTTTGTTTCCGAAGGTTACAATGATAATATAGGTGCAATGTAACAGACTAGAGAAACTTAGCCTTTCTGGGTGCTTAACCACCATACTTGACATCCAAACCAATTTGCCTGAGGGTCCTAGGGGATAACTTTGTTCCTTGCCCTCAGAGGTAAATCCAAGTCTTAGGTGATTATGTATGGGGGCATCTCTTGAAATGTCCTGCAAATGTGGGTCACCAGTCTTCCTGTTCAGGGAGGTCTTGGAGATCCACTAATGGGAATTCAGCCAGTATCCAGTCTATAAAAAGGAAAGTCTGGTCTTGCTTCAGAAAAGGAAGCCTTGTCTAGCAAAACCTGATTTTGTCTTTGAGTGGATGGAACTGGTGGTTGAGGAGCTGAAAGGATCAAGGGGCTCCCCCCCTTCTCCCCCCCCAAGAAAACCTCAAGAGTCCCCTGATCTCTAGGTTCAGTAGCTTCAGACTAATGTTGGGAGGGTCCATTGCTTTAAGTCTAAGAGAAGACAGAAGCATGGAAGGAAGAATGTTGAACAAAGTAATTAACTTCAGGGCAACCAGGAAGAAAAGAAGAAGAAGGTCCCACTTATATCCTTCACAATCAAAGTTCTATTGACCTATTTTCTTGAAATAACCCCATAAGTGGAAGATTCCAGCAACTACCAAGAATGTCATGAAAGTGTAAAGCTATCTATGGATTAACTGGTTGATTAGATCGGTCCTCACAAATCCAACTATCTTTCAATGATTGGATCTGTGAGTGGGAAATCATCTCAATAAATTAGGTCTTATGGGAATCATCCTATCCAGGCCATAGCTTACATGTAACTTACTGTTTATTTTGAAGTATTTAATATAATATCCCTACACAATTATCCCAGCATTCTTTATCGGTGTATATGCTGACTTATCCGTATAATGCACTCATCTAATCATTCATTTTATGAGCTACATAATCACTTTTTAATAGGTTGCTTTTGGAAACTCGGCTCTGCTTTCTTCTCTGAGCATCTTGTAAATACACTGTATCTTGGAGGGACTTCAGTTCAGATCCAAGTTTTTGACTTTCAGGACATGATTATGTTTTTAGATTCTGATTTCATTTCTATGAATGAATTTTTGTTTTTTTTTTATTCTACATAGACATTTGCATCATATTTCCATGAGATAAGGACATAAAGTCATCATTTTGTCAGTTTTGTAATGTATTTGTATATATGATTTGTATATACAACTGGATATTTATGTATATTAGATAGAACAACATTTTAATTATTACAGGAAACATTTTAGAGAGCTAGTCACTTAGTCCATCTCAGTGGACTAATGTATATATATATATTTATATATATATGTATTAATAATACACATATATATGTATTATTACATGTATTATATGTATTAATTAATACATATAATAATATGTATTAATATATATATATTAGTATATATACTAATATATATATATATATATTTATATATATGTATTAATAATACATATATATGTATTATTACATGTATTATATGTATTAATTAATACATATAATAATATGTATTAATATATATATACTAGTATATATACTAATATATATATATATATATTTATATATATGTATTAATAATACATATATATGTATTATTACATGTATTATATGTATTAATTAATACATATAATAATATGTATTAATATATATATACTAGTATATATACTAATATATATATATATATATTTATATATATGTATTAATAATACATATATATGTATTATTACATGTATTATATGTATTAATTAATACATATAATAATATGTATTAATATATATATACTAGTATATATACTAATATATATATATATATATTTATATATATGTATTAATAATACATATATATGTATTATTACATGTATTATATGTATTAATTAATACATATAATAATATGTATTAATATATATATACATATATTAATATATATGTATTATTACATGTATTATATGTATTAATTAATACATATAATAATATGTATTAATATATATATATNTCCCTGTAGCTCTGGGCTGTCCTGGAAACTCCACTTTGTAGAACAGGCTGGCCTTGAACTCACAATAAATCTGCCTGCCTCGCCTTCCAAGTGCTAGGATTAAAGGCGTTGCGCACCACGCCCGGGCGACCCTACATTTTTTTCTTAGTCAATTCTTTTTATAAATTTTATTTATTACATTTTATTTTATGTGTAATGAATGTACAGTCTCAAATGTGTGTAAGATGCACCCATGTTGTGCCATTGCCCATGAGGGGTCAGAAGACGGAGCTGGATTTCTTGAAACAGGAATTATGGACTGTTGTTAACACTGGCCATGTGGGTTCTGGTAATCAGTCTAGGTCCTCTGCCAAGAGCAGACAATGGCTCTGAGTCATATCTTTAGTCCTCTCTGATCATTCTTATATATGTTTTTGTTTATTCTTAGTTGTATTATTTATGTTTTGCTCATTATTCTCCATATAAAATGATTTCATGACAGTTAGTATAAGCTATTCATAACTAGAATAAACTCATAATTTATACTTTGTTTAAATCAAGTTAATTTCATTATTGTGAGGGAAGATCTATTGAGTTCCATTTACTAAATGACTTGGTTACTTTCATATCACTGGTTGCTTCCATGGTCATGGAATGGAAATTTAATGTAGTAAAAATGTCCATTCTACCCAAAACTCTGTACAGATTTAATGCCAATCCCAATTAAAAATCCCTACAAAGTTCTTTCACAGGCTTGGGAAAAAAGTCCTTAATTTCATTTGGGAAAAACCAAAGACCCTGGAATAGCCAAAGCAACCACATGAGCGAAAAGACAAAACACGAGATCTCTATACCAGACTTCAAACTTATACTACAGGGCTATAGTAAAAAAAAAAGCAGCTTGGTTCTGGAAAAAAAAAAAAAAAATCCCAAGACCTTGTTGACCAATGGAACAAAAACGAATATCCAAACTTGAGCCTCCATTACAATTTCAGACCACCTATATTTGACAAGGGGGGTCAAGAATACACAATAAGGGAAAGACAGCATCTTCAGCAATTGGGGTTGGTTTGGCAAAACTTGGTATTTACCCACATGTTAGAAGAAGGAAAATTAAACCTCTACCTATCACCCTGATTACAAAAGTCAACTCCCAGATGGATCAAGGACCTTTAACAGTGAAACCAAAACTCTGGAAGGCGATAGAAGAAAAAAGTTGGCAGCAGACTTCAAACAATAGGTGGAGGAAAAGACTTTCCTAAATCAGACAGCAGCTATGCAAGAATTAAGTTTGACGATTGACAAATGGGACTCATTTACTCAATTTACTCATTAAACTCAAAAGCTTCTGTCGTTTCAAAAAGAAACAATCAAGAAAGTGAAGAGAAAACACACAGAGTGCGGAGGAAACCTTCACCTCAGATACATCTGACAAAACATTGATTTCCAGAATTATATAAACTACTCAAACAACAAGATGAAAGAAAAATGACCCACTCAAAGATGAAGCAAAGAGCTGAACAGAGACTTCACAAAGTGAAGAATTTATTAGATGGCTGAGGAAACTTCATAAAAAGCTTGTTCAAGCGTCGTCACTATTAATTAAGGAAATGCAAAATTAAAACCACTTTAAGATATCATCTCAACAGACTTAGAAAAAAAAAAAAAAAAAAAAAAAAAATGATTACCAAGTGCTGGAGAGGGTGTGGGGAAAGGGAAACAAGCGTCCATTGCATGGGAATGTAAAGTCGTACAGCCACTATAGAAATCAGTGTGGAGAACCCTTGAGACTTGCCACCTGACCCAGCCCATACCACTCCATAGGTATGTACCAAAAGATCATCATTACCGCAAGAGATACACAGCCAGTTTTATTGCAGCTCTTCTTCACAAAGCAAAGAGCTGGAACCAACCCAAGTTGCCCCTCAACCGAAGAGTGAATAAAGAAAATGTGGTACATAAACTATACAGTGGAGTTCTTATCGCAGTGTAAAGAAGAGAGCATTAGGGCTGGAGAGATAGCTATCGGTTAAGAGCAGCCGAACCGCTCTTACTGCAGAGGGACCCGGGTTCGATTCCCCAGCACCCACAGTTGGCGAGCTGAGACCGTCTGAGTACTCCAATTCCAGGCGAACTCCAGTTCCAGGGGAAATCCAAGACCCTCTTGACCTCCGCGATGCCACGACACGGTGCACAACCTACATGCAGACAGTACATATACACATACAAAAAATAAAATTAACTTTGCACATAACATGAACTGGAAGCTAGGACAGGAGTAAGTAATTCATTGGCTGAAGTGAAGTAACACATCCCAGAAAAAACACAACAATGAAATGGATTCCCTCATCTGGGATGCTAGCACCCAATTACTAATTATGGCAAAGAAGCTGAACAAGTAATGTTGAAACAAATCTACGAGAATTCCCTTAACAAATAAAAAAAAAAAACCAAAAATTCAAAAATAAATAAGAAGAAACACTCTTTTTTCAGTTATCTTGGAACCACTCATCCACTGTTGGTGACTGTTAGGTGAACTTTAGTTTGAAAAGACCTACAGAATGACAAGCATTATCCCAGGAGGCATGTGCAGGGATCAGAAAGGTTCGTCAGCGGGCGTGGTGTCACACGCCCTTTAATCATAGTCACTTGGGAGGCAGAGGCAGAGTGGGATATTTGTTGAGTTCAAAGCCAGACCTGGTCTACAGAGTGAGCTCCAGGCTAGCTGGGAACTTAAAGGGAGAACCTGTCTCGAAATACACCAAAAAAAAAAAAAAAAAAAAAAAAAAAAAAAAAAAAAAATGGTTGTCAAGAAACACATACATTCCATTGTTGTAACCACATGAGAGGAGAACCTAAGATGAAGTCTTTTTGTTTTTTTTTTTTTTGTTTTGTTTGTGGTGGTTTTTTTCGTTTACTTGAGTTTGTGTATTTTCAGACACTCTTTTTTACAGTTCAGTTTAGGAATATTCCCCCTTCCCACTCCCCCCACCCACCAAGATCATGCCCTCTCTGCCCTTACTATCCTGCATCTTTCTCTTGGTCTTTTTTTGTTAGGATTATTTACATTTTCCTACCTTTAATTTTATATTACTCCTAAAAATTGGCATATATACTTTCCACTTTTCTATCACAGTAATTGACAGGTTCTGAAGAGTAGTGGTGGATTCAATTCCTAGAGCCGTAGATATTTACATTTTAACAACATAGTTGCTTTCATATAACAGCAACTATAACAGTAATGTGTTTCAGCTTGCCTTTTCAATCTGTGATTTGGTGTTAGCATCCCGAAATGAGGAGAAACCATTACCTTTTTTTGTTGTTTTTTCTGGGATGTGTTATTTTCACTTAGCATAATAGCTTCTCATTTCCATCCCTTTACCTGCAAAGTTTTCATGATGTTCATCTTTCTTTACCATGAGTTAGTACTCCATTGTGTAGATTTATACCACATTTTTGTCATCCACCCGTCCAGGTTTTGTGGGGCACTTTGGGTTGGTTCCAGCTCTTCCCTCCGTGAAGAGAGCTGCCATATAAACATGGATTGTGCATGTATCTTTGTAGTAGTAGAGTCTTATGGGTAATCTACCCAGGAGTTGTATGGCTGGGTTAGGTTGGTAGGGCTCATTTTTGAGTCTGCTATTGTTCTCACACTGCTGTTTCCCTAATGGTGTAACAAGTTTAAATTCCCACTAGCAGTTGGGGTGCAGGAAAATCAAGACTATTACTGTGCTGGATGAACAAGGGGAACAACTAAACCGCATAGACAGAAGGCATGGACCAAATTATAAAGGACATGAGAGAGGCAGAGAAGACTTTTAACGAATTCAACAAGTGCTGCGGCCTTTGTGTCTGCCCTTGGTAATAGGATGAAGAACTTTGAGTCTGGAAAGGCCTATAAGGCAAATGGTGCGATGGTGGAGAAAACTCACCAAGCGATGTAGTATTTAAGCAAACAAGCTGGGTAACAAATGGCCAAGCTCAGCAAACCTCGGGAGCAGCCAGCGGTGGATACATCAAACATATAACTAATGATGCTAGACAAGATGAGATGGAAGATAACTTGACTCAAGTGGGCAGTATCCTGGGAAACCTAAAGAACATGGCTTTGGACCTGGGCAATGAAATTGATGCTCAAAACCAACAAATACGAAAGGATCACAGAAAAGGCTGACACCAACAAGGATCATATTGACATTGCCAATACAAGAGCAAAGAAACTCATTGACAGCTAACGCCCACGCCGTACTTCTTTATCATTTACTTCGCTCTCCAGCTTCTCCTCCTGAGTGTTACCTTTCAGAGTTCCACAGTTCTGTCCCACAGTCTTCTAACTGAGATAATGTGAAATAAGAGACCAGAGGAGTAACAGCCTCCTCTACTGTTTGTATTTTACGTGGCTTTTGCGGGTCAGCTCTGTTGAGTCTCCCTTACAGTGTTTCTGTCTCAGTTCATACTCTTAGATTGGCTTCCATGGATCACACAGAGTGGCTTCATCCTCGTCACTTAGGCTCTTTTGCTTTCAGGATTCTGGAGCATTGCCAAAGACTGCCATGAAAATGGCTGTATGAGCAGCTTTGTTTTTGTTTGGCTAGTTTCCGTTTTGTGGTAAGGGAAAAGAGGAAGGAGCAAGGGACTCAGTAAAATCTCACAGACCACCTGGGGGTGGGGGAAAGGTTGCATAGCCACAGTGAAGATCTACTTGGGTTTAATTTTAAGCTGCAGTTTTTGTCGATTAGGCTCATACTATGTTTTGAAGCTTTTACACATGACACATCGCTGGCTTGTTATATATCACTACTCTGCATCTTCTGCTCCAAAGGGAATAGAATTGAGTTTTCTTAAGGTGAGCTCTAATTTCTGAATTCTCTAGTGATTTCTGATTCATATATGCATCTAGATTCTGTGATCCCATTTTATCTGCACCATTCAAGGAACACTGCTATAAATGAATACCATTTATTTCTCATGTTGGTAGTCTCATGATCCCATTACAAGCACTATTAAACCTCATAAATTTGTCATGTCTTTAAAAACAGTTGTCAACTGTCATACATGGAATGGAAGAATTGAAGGGAATTTTTCCCACTAAGGCCCGGTTTAAAAATTTTTTTGGGGAGGGGGTTTTGATCTAAATTTATCATGTGAATTCAGATTTACCTCAATACTAAGATTTATGTTTAGATAGGAAAAAAGACCCTTAATTTGATCTCAGGTAGAAAACATAATTGTTTTGAATTTTGTGTCAGTTTTAGACATTTAAAATAGGAATTTGTTAATTAAAAGTTGTTTGTAAATTATGCCTTTGGCTTAATTACTGATGATTTGCACTGTGGTTCTCTTTGCCTTGTATCCAGAATCAAGTTTATGTAGATCCTGAACTGTGTTATGAAAATTGAATTTGTATTGTGATCTTCAAAGCAGTATCCTGTATATTTCAGCAGCATCCAGTAGATTTGTTTGACCAGTAACCACCCACTTGATTCTGTACCAACCAAAAAATTAAATAAAAAAAGGAAAATTGACATTCAAAATATGGATAGAATCTCCCAGGCTCCATGGAATTGGCAACAATTTTAATTATTAAAAAATGTCTATTTTACCCACAACTTGACTACAGATTTCCAATGCAATCCCTATCAAAATCCCCATCAGCCTTCTTCAAGACTTTGGAACACAAAATCCTTAAATTTCATTTTGAAAACAAAAAGACCCCCGAATTGCTAAAGCAACCCCGAGTGAAAATGCAATACAGGGGAATTCTCTACCGACTTCAAGCTCATATTACAATGGCCATGGTCATAAAACGCTTGGTACTGGCACAAAACCCGACCCACTTATCAATGGAATAAAATTGAAGATCTAAACTTGAGCTCATTACAATTTCAGCCACCTCACATTTGGTGAAGGGCAAAAAAACTTCAATGGAGGAAGGATAGCATCTTCGCAAATAGGTGCTGGCAAAACTGAAACACCACTGTAGAAGAACAAAAAATTCGACCCCTACTCTCCACCTTGTACAAAAATCCCCTCCAAGTGGATCAAGATCTCAGACGTATTAAACCTGAAACCATGACAAGTGACGAAGAAAAAGTTGACAACACCTACTAAGAATATGGTCTAGGAAAAGACTTTTCTAACATCAGGAGAGCAGCTTCCAGGGAATTTAAGGTCACAGTGACACAAATGGGACCTCATCAAACCCAAAGCTTCTGTATAGTTAAAGACAAAAATCAAGGAAAGTGAATGAGAAACCACTCGAGTGGAGGGAGGAAATCTTCACTAGTATATTCATCTGACAGCATACATTAACGTTTCAGAATATCTAATACGGACCCACTCAAAATCAAGGAAGGTAAGACCTAAGGCTATTGTAGGCAGCAACTCTTGTTTGCAGCGTAGGGACAAAACTCATCTCTTTTTTCTAGGGGTTATGTGTGTGGGGAGTGACAAATTCAGGCATTCAAAGGCAGGGGGCCACTGTGCATCCTTATTCTAATCCACCAATGATACATTCTTCTAATTTAACTTCTCTTTTCATTGGGATTCACAGGTTATTTCTAAGTCACTATTCCTCAAGCAGGCATCCTTTGTTGGTTTTATCTGAGCCGTCTTTATTTTTTATGGCCATATCATAACTACATCGCTAAACATCTATTTGCTTCTTAGATTTTTGGAGAGAAAAAACTAAAATGAATTTTGGCTTCATCTGTTATCTTTAATCAGAAGTGTCACGATGTCACTGAGTATCATTAAAGTAGCAATAATCATATGCCAAAAACAAAATATTCTTTTAAGTTATATGCAATGCAGAACATAGCAATTAATTTAAGATAGGCAGTTCACAAATGTGTCCAATAATGTAAAAATGTAGAAATCTCAAAGCTTTGATTTATTTACCACACAGGCACACCACGGTGTCTCTGTAACCACACCACAGGACACACCCACACATGCACCAGCTACTCACCAGACCACAACACACACCCAAATTTTTTACTTTCAATGATGTTTCATGGTAATATAACTTTGTAAAGATTTTGAAACCCTTAAACACTGGATTTTGTTAACCATAATATTTGTTAATGTCAATAGCATGAAGAACATTTCTACTAGCATTGTGAAATATATATAGATCAACCTCTTTCCAAGCCTGTGCTCAGTCTCAGACCATATGGTCATACTTGTTCCACTTCTCTGCAAACCAGTCACCACCCTTCCACTTTTTTAAAATTTTTTATTATATTTTTCATTTTTATTAAGTTTATTCATTTACCAGTTGATATCATTTATTATTGAACATATTATGTATCCATATTTCCTTATCCATTTATCAATTTGATGGAATTCTTGGCTATTTTTAATTATTTGTTCTTTTAGGGTCTCCCTAACCCCACCCTGTCCTGGTACTGGGCTATGTAGACTCAGGCAGCCTCAATCTAACTTGAGATACTGCGTTGCCTCTGCTCCTGAAGTGCTGGGATTAGGCATGAACCACTGTGCCTGGCATTGTTTAAATTCCTTTGATGCTATTATCAAAGATTAAATGAACGTGAGAGTACAGATATCTCTTCAGCCTACCGATTTTATTATCCCACACACACAAGCAACATTCACACACAGCAAAAACCACACCGACACACGACACACATACTATCATCGACGTGTATCTACACACTACACATCTGCCACCAACAAAGATGCCTTGAGCATGTAGTAGATTCTAGGTTTTTCTAGAACATTTCTGCAGTTGATTCTAGTAAGCGTCTTCTAGCTACATAAATCATAAAAAGTATATGTAGGCGGAATTTAAGGTTTCCTGTATCTTTTTCATAAAGTAAAGGATGTGATTATTTAAATTGATGATAAGCATATATTTAATGTACAATGGAAATAAAAGAAAGGAATATGGCAATTCAGATATATTAAAACATTTAAAATAAAAAAGCTAAAAAATGTGTGTACTAAGGTTGGAAGACAACTGATCGGTGTATAAAAAATGAAAAATATGTAGAAAAATGTATATATATACATATGTTCATGATTCCACTTACTATTTATAGAATGCAAATCACAGCCTGAGTTCTAAAGGTTTCTTGACTGTTTTGTTGCATTAAAATTTTAATCTATAATATTGAGAGTAATTTTTATTGTTCTCAAGTTTCATTGAAGAATATGAATACTGAAAAGTGATATGACTTACTTATTTTTTTCCCCTTTGGTCTTTTCAAGCACAGGGTCTCCCTATGTAGCCCCCGCTGTCCCAGAATCAGGGCTGTAGGACCAGGCTGGCGCCTTGAACTCACAAAAGATCCGCTTGCCCCTGCCTCCAAGTTGCCAGGATTAATTAAAGCGGCTTGCGCCTCGCCCCACCAAGCCTGGCATGACATGACTTACTTATGTAACACTGTTACTTCTCTTCAGATCTTAGGACTTAAATGCACTCTGCCTCCAAGAAATCGTGCTTCTTAGCTGTATGGCATATTGGCTGTCCATGTAATATAAAGTATACAAGTAGAAAACAAGGGAAGAAAGATTAGAATAAGAAGGTTTTGTCTGAAGATTTCTGAAAGGCATAATGATGACCCATAAATAAGTGTGCATCCTGTACCCACAGATTTTTTTTTCATGACTATCACCACAGAAAGTGAGTCCTTAAAATCCAAAGATTGGAGATGCATATTTCAATACTGGGAAAACAAATGTGGAGTTACTAATGAGGAAAAGTTTAAAACTGTCCTAAGTTCCAATTAGAATTTACTAGTAAAATCATTTGTTAGGACACAAATGAAGGGAGCCATAGGCTGTATTTATTTTCAAATCATTTTTGTTGATTCTTTGATAATTTTCTACAATGTATTATTATCATTATCAGATTACCCTCCTCCATCTCATACATTCACAATACTGTCTCCTCATCCCCAAATTCTTTCTTCTATTATTCGTTTTTAAAGGCCTTTTGAGTTCTAGTGCTCCCCAAGTGCTCCTGGGTATTGGGTACATACATTCTACCAGGCATCACACCATAAACAGAAAAACTGACTGTCCCTCTTCTCAGCAGTTTTCTTGCCAGTGGATCCTCAGCTTGTTGTGGGAGTTCTTCCTACTTCTCCCATCCATGTTGGATTTGTATGACTTGGGCTTCTCGGTGTCGGTATTTTGGTCACAAGCACCATGGTCATATCATATATATAATGCTTCGCCTTTCTTATTGTTAGAAAAGAAACAAAGAAAACTGTGAAAAGTACGCAGAAATTTTTCAGTTACATAACTCTCTGCAGTATTTGAACATTGTAGCTAATTGGACCACTAAAACTGATAATTTGATTTTTTTGCTTAACTATTTTCAAACCACTCCTAATAAATTACCATGTAGAGAAATAATAACTACAACTTTAGAGACAAAAAATTTTATGCCCTGATTTTAAAATCAGGATATAAAATTAAAATCAGGACTGAAGAAACTGATCAGTCTGTGAAGTACCCGGTGGGTACACATGGAGATCTGTGTTTGGCTTTGTCTGGGCATGGTGATGTATACATGCAACCCCCGAGTGGAGTGGAATGGTGGTCGGAGACAGGGAAATCCCTCAAGCCTCATGGCCAGACAGCCTAGCCCAGTGTCAGGTTCAGTGAGCGACTCACAAATAATTGAGTAGAGGAATAATTTGAGGGCAAGGTCCAGGAGAATAGAGTCTCTCTTTATTTATGCCAGCAGTGTGTTTATATACCAAAGGTACTGTGCTCTGGGCAAGGAAGTTGGGGGGGCAGGCAGAAGGGAGGGTGAGCCACCTTGGCTCTAATTGGGGGCTGCAGAGCTCCTGTTTCTGCTACTAGAGGTGTGACTTTCTGCTCAATGCCTCAAGGGAAGGGTCTACTCCGGTACTGGAACTTTGCAGAGAATTATCAGAGGTTTCTTGGGACAGGTCTTACAAGTTCTTTCCTCAAGCCAGGCAAAGTTTCATCTTACACTCTCTCTTTTTTTCTTTTTTACGGAAGATATTTCAAGTTTTATGTCTGCAGTGCAGTTTCTCTGGTTGTACTCTCCTTTTAGATGCTTAAGGCCACACAGTGTAAGACAAACTGAGCAACGTTAATGCTATATTCCTCATGATCTAAAAGACAACTGTGCTCTTGTATTGTGAATCCCTCAAACAGGTTCTAGAGCTGACCTAACATTTATTTTCAGACCTTGGAATTTTAGTATATGGCGGAGAGTATGTGTGCATCTTTTAGAGTAATATGGAATTAAAATGGCAAAGATGTGAATCAAGAATATGACATGGAAATAACATACGGTTTATTCCAAAGGTACAAATGATAATATAGTGCAATGTAACAGACTAGAGAAACTTAGCCTTTTTGGGTGCTTAACCACCATACTTGACCATCCAAACCAATTTGCCTTGAGGGTCCTTAGGGGATAACTTTGTTCGCTTGCCCTCAGAGGTAAATCCAAGTCTTAGGTGATTATGTATGGGGGCATCTCTTGAAATGTCCTGCAAATGTGGGGTCACCAGTCTCTGTTCATGAGGTCTTGGAGATCCACTAATGGGAATTCAGCCAGTATCCAGTCTATAAAAAGGAAAGTCTGTTCATGCTTCAGAAAAGGGAAGCCTGTCTAGCAAAACCTGATTTTGTCTTTGAGTGGATGGAACTGGTGGTTGAGGAGCTGAAAGGATCAAGGGGCTCCCCCCCTTCTCCCCCCCCAAGAAAACCTCAAGAGTCCCCTGATCTCTAGGTTCAGTAGCTTCAGACTAATGTTGGGAGGGTCCATTGCTTTAAGTCTAAGAGAAGACAGAAGCATGGAAGGAAGAATGTTGAACAAAGTAATTAACTTCAGGGCAACCAGGAAGAAAAGAAGAAGAAGGTCCCACTTATATCCTTCACAATCAAAGTTCTATTGACCTATTTTCTTGAAATAACCCCATAAGTGGAAGATTCCAGCAACTACCAAGAATGTCATGAAAGTGTAAAGCTATCTATGGATTAACTGGTTGATTAGATCGGTCCTCACAAATCCAACTATCTTTCAATGATTGGATCTGTGAGTGGGAAATCATCTCAATAAATTAGGTCTTATGGGAATCATCCTATCCAGGCCATAGCTTACATGTAACTTACTGTTTATTTTGAAGTATTTAATATAATATCCCTACACAATTATCCCAGCATTCTTTATCGGTGTATATGCTGACTTATCCGTATAATGCACTCATCTAATCATTCATTTTATGAGCTACATAATCACTTTTTAATAGGTTGCTTTTGGAAACTCGGCTCTGCTTTCTTCTCTGAGCATCTTGTAAATACACTGTATCTTGGAGGGACTTCAGTTCAGATCCAAGTTTTTGACTTTCAGGACATGATTATGTTTTTAGATTCTGATTTCATTTCTATGAATGAATTTTGTTTTTTTTTTATTCTACATAGACATTTGCATCATATTTCCATGAGATAAGGACATAAAGTCATCATTTTGTCAGTTTTGTAATGTATTTGTATATATGATTTGTATATACAACTGGATATTTATGTATATTAGATAGAACAACATTTTAATTATTACAGGAAACATTTTAGAGAGCTAGTCACTTAGTCCATCTCAGTGGACTTGTATATATATATATTTAATATATATTGTTTAATAATACACATATATATGTATTTTACTTTTTTTTTAATTAATAATTTAATAATATGTATTAATATATATATTAGTATATATACTAATATATTATATATTATTTATATTATATGTATTAATCTAAATAATTATTATATGTATTATACATGTATATATAATAATATAATATATTATTTTAATATATAGATACATATATGTTTAATATATATGTATTTATTACATGTATTATATGTATTAATTAATACATATAATAATTATGTATTATATATATATATATATATATCTATATATATATATAATATATATTTAGTCCACTGAGATGGACTAAGTGACTAGCTCTCTAAAATGTTTCCTGTAATAATTAAAATGTTGTTCTATCTAATATACATAAATATCCAGTTGTATATACAAATCATATATACAAATACATTACAAAACTGAACAAAATGATGACTTTATGTCCTTATCTTCATGGAAATATGATGCAAATGTCTATGTAGAATAAAAAAAAACAAAAAATTCATTTCTAGAAATGAAATCAGAATCTAAAAACATAATCATGTCCTGAAAGTCAAAAACTTGGATCTGAACTGAAGTCCCTCCAAGATACAGTGTATTTACAAGATGCTCAGAGAAGAAAGCAGAGCCGAGTTTCCAAAAGCAACCTATTAAAAAGTGATTATGTAGCTCATAAAATGAATGATTAGATGAGTGCATTATACGGATAAGTCAGCATATACACCGATAAAGAATGCTGGGATAATTGTGTAGGGATATTATATTAAATACTTCAAAATAAACAGTAAGTTACATGTAAGCTATGGCCTGGATATATTTATATATATATATATTATATATAATATATTATTATATATTATATATATGTATTAATATATATTATATTATATTATATTATTATATATATATGTATTAATAGCTTGGTCCATCTATTGTATACTCTCTATTAGTTATATTATTTGTGAGAAATTCTCATTTTCACTCCCGACATATGAACTCACTGGCATTTACAAATATTAATTTCATGATACCTTATTCTATTCATAGATAATGAATAAGCGTGATTTGCCAAGTGTGCTGGATAGCTTTGGTGTCAACTTGACACACCTGGGTTGAGGGAGCCTCAAATGGGGAATTGGCTCCATTGGATTGGCCTGTGGCCACATCTGTGGAGAATTGTCTTGATTGTCAAGCAGTGTGGGAGGGCCTAGCCCACAATGAGTGGTGCCACCCTGGGCAGGTTGTTGTGTACTGCATAAGAAGGAGGGCTGGGCATGAGCCAGAGGAGCAATCCAGTGAACAGCATTCCTCCATGGCTTGTGCTTCAGCTCCTGCCTCCAGGTTCCTGCCCCGAGTTCCTGCCTTGGGCTCCCTGAGTGATGAACTGTGACCCAGGAGATGTAAGCTGAATAAACCCTTTCCTCCCCAAGCTGGTGTTGGTCAGAGTGTTTTGTCACAGCAATGGAAGACAAACTAGGACAGAAATTGGTACCAGAAGAGTGGGGTATTGCTGTGACAGACCTGACTTTGGTGTTTTGGGGAAGGATTGTGGAGGCATTTGGAAATTTGTTGAATGCCTAAAGATCATTGTTGTGGAGCTTGGAGCAGATTTGCTGAAGGATTTGTAGAAGATGGAGGCCTGGCTTGTGAAGTTTCTAGTTTCAAAGAGGAACAGATATAATCAAGACTGTAATCTGTGGGTTCTGGTCAGCTGGGGCTGAAGAATCAGCTGTAAGTAACAAGAGACCAGAACCTGAAGTGAAATCTTGGTTGTACTGGGACAATTGATGCTGGTTACCTGGGGCTAAAGAATCAGCTGTAAGTAACAAGAGACCAGCATCATTGTGGTGAAATATTCTGGGAAGAATTTCTTCATGGTCAGCACACAGAAGCTGTGATCCAGAAGGGGCCTGAGCCTCCATCTCAAGCCAGAAGCAGGACTTGGTAATGTGTAAGAGTCTCCTATATGGTTCCAGTGCTGAAATTTGAGGGGGTCACAGAGAGCAGCTGAGGCTTGGCACTGTAAAAGTTCAGAAAAGGCCATTGGTGGAAGTGCACCTCAGTTGCCTGAAGACCCCAGGATTGCAGGGGTCATGGAGTGAAGCTAAGGCTTTGCACCAGGAGAGGTCAGAAGAGGCCATTGGTGAAGGTGCTGCCTCAGTTTCAGTGGCGACCCCAGCTTTTTGGAGATGACAGGACCATGGGACAACCACCAAGAGCAGTGGCAGGTGTGGAATGGAGTTGGCTTGGGCCTGTGAGATGAGCTTTGTGTGCCAAGGACTGCAGAGTCGGAGACTGGGAGCTGCCCAAACCCTTTGGAGCCCAGAAGATTGTGAGTGAATTCCAGGTGTCCAGCCTTGAGCTACTTTGCTGGACTTAGGTTTTGTTTGAATGTGCCTGATTCTTCCCTTTGAAACAAGACAGTACTTGTTTTGGATTTTACAGCAGCCCACAGTTAAGAGACTTTTAACAGACTGTGAACTTTTAAGTGTTTGGACATTTTAAGGACTGTGGGACTTTTAAGGTTGTATTGTCTTAGGTTTTGATTAATGATAACATCATACTTTGGGGATAAGAACTGGAAATGTGGTGGCTTAATAGTGATGTGTTTTGTGTGTCAAGTTGACAGGGGGTCAACTGTGCTGTATAGCTTTAGTGTCAACTTGACACACCTGGGTTGAGGGAGCCTCAATTGGGGAATTGGCTCCATTGGACTGGCCTGGTGCCACATTTGTGGAGTATTGTCTTGATGGTTGAGCAGTGTGGGAGTGCCTAGCCCACAATGAGTAGTGCCACCCTGGGCAGGTTGTTGTGTACAGTATAAGAAGGCAGGCTGGGCATGAGCCAGGGGGAGCAAGCCAGGAAACAGCATTCCTCCATGGACTGTGCTTCAGCTCCTGCCTCCAGGCTCCTGCCCTGAGTTCCTGCCTTGGGCTCCCTAAGTGATGAACTGTGAACCAGGAGATATAAGCCGAATAAACCCTTTCCTCCCCAAGTTGGTGTCAGTCAGTGTTTTGTCTCAGCAATGGAAGACAAATTAGAACACCAAGATAAAAGTTATTAAATTAATTTTTTTAAATTTATTTCTGTATGTGTATCAATGTACTGTCTGCATGCAGGTCTGTGCACCCGTGTCGTGCAATGCCGCGGAGGTCAGAAGAGGGTCTCGGATTCCCCTGGAACTGGAGTTCTCCTGGAATTGGAGCCTCAGACGGCTCTCGGCCGCCATGTGGGTGCTGGGGATTGAACCCGGGTCCTCTGTAAGAGCGGTCGGCGCTCTTAACCGCTAGGCCATCTCTCCAGCCCTAATTTTTATAATTATTTTTTGGTTTTCTACAAAAATTAGGTTTCAGTCATTGAGTTTGCAAGACTTCTGTCTGGCTACAAATAAGCTTGGGATATTTTTTCCCACTTGTCACGTCAAATTATCTGATAACATAAAGATATTAGTTACACTTATAGTCATTGCACCAAGATGACTTTTACCAATACCAGGGAGTAAGGACTTGTTTCATCTTATGGTTGAGAGGCCACAGTCCACCACTAGGAGGTGCTTATGACTGTGGCAACAGAAGCATAAGGTTATAACTTGTCCACAGTCAGGAAGCAAAGTTTTGTTTGACATGGATGGACTCAGAGGGCAAGTTGCCAAGTGACCCACTTCCTCCATCTTGGCCCCACTGTTTAAATATATTTCACAACTTCCCAAATAGCACCATCTCATCATGCTGTTCTCTGTGTGTTTTTTTTTTTTAGAATTTTAATTTAATTTTTGCAATTTTCATTCAATATACTTTAATGGATCTTGATCCCTTCCCTTATGCTCACCTCAAAATATTCCTCCTCCCAATTTAATGCACTCTATTGTAGTGTGTGTGTGTGTGTGTGTGTGTATCATATAAAGTCTTAATTTATGTCTCCAAATGTTCTTCACTGGGAGTAAATTGGAACTTAGTTGGAAGAAGCCCATGCATGAAAGAGATTCTTCCCCTCTCGAATGACATTTTTTGCCACACTTCCCTTGGTTGGGGTTCAGTCTTCTTACCTACTATCTCTATATATGCTTACTAGTAACTCTGTATGCTGGGAATTTTTTTTCCTGGTATGAGCTTACATGGAACTTATTCATGCACTCAGAGTTGCTATGAGTTCATATACCAACTTACCCAGCTACCTGGAATCTTCTGAATAAGATCATAACATTGGTTTCATGACTAAATGAGTATTCCTTACCAATCAGTACTCCAAGTCGTCCTTTACTTTCTCCTTCCCAGTGTTTCTTCTGATTGTCAACTATCAGGTGATTATTTAGCCTTTGGTACCCCTGAGTGAACAAGAAGTCATTTGCTTTCTAGGCCATGATAAAATGAGCTTGTGGTACAAAATAATTAGATCAGGGGAATAACAGATTCCACCTTCCATTTTTGAGCCCTAAAATGGAAAAGAATTTGTTAATGGATATATGTTAGTGAGGGACTCCATCTGTTCTTACTCATGGTACATTCAATAGTATACATCATAACTGAACCTTGATTTGTTGCTTTTTCCGTATCCTGGTGTATCTGTCATTTGGTACAACAGAATCAATGTCTTTAGTTTATTTCAAATGCACAATGCCATTTGAATTTTTTTTTTTGCTAGTTCTAGGCTTTGCCTTTTAAGTTAAAAAAAAATTTTATGAAACCTTCAGAGAAGACTCCAGTCCTCCCATCTATGTAGTCCTGAAGGATGTCTCCCAAAGCAAGAATATGTTTTTGACAGAACAAATTTTGATATCATTGAACAATTAGATTGTAATAGATTACTGGATGTACTTGGGCCTCCACCCTCTTTAAATGTTTAAGTGGTTATTCCTGTTTGGGATTTCACTCAAATTCATTTTTCATTCTATAAATAGGAATTATGCTTGGTGACTCATAAAGATTGTCTGAAAGGGAGTTAGTGGGAACAGATCTGCCACTGCAGTCATTTCTTCAAGCTTAGCTGTGATATATGGTTTAATTCCCAGAATTCTATATTTCTTAATGTTTTTCATCAAAGAAGACTAGGACATTCCAAACTCTACTAAATATGATTGAATTGATGATATAGCAAAATCCCCCTGGGAAAAAAAAGGTAAAGAGCATGTACATTTAACACATAACGATACCTATTGTGGTGGTTTGAATGAGAGTGTCCCCCCATAGGCTCTAAGTAATCAGTGAGAAACAAAAAGAAATCTAAAAATAGGAAATGTGATTTTTATTAGGACCCTCCCCCAGCCGGGCATGGTGGCGCACGCCTTTAATCCTAGCACTTGGGAGGCAGAGGCAGGTGGATCTTTGTGAGTTCAAGGCCAGCCTGGTCTACAGAGTAAGTTCCAGGACAGCTGGGACTACAGGAAGACCCTGTCTCAAAAAGACCCCCCCCCAAAAAATTAAAGGAAATAAAGCAAGGGCCCTCCCACGTAAGATGGTTGCATAATGACACAGGCCTCTGCAGCTGGCCCCAGCTGACCTAACCTGGTCTCAGGGTAGGTACACACCTCCTTCCAAGAAACTTAATGCCATGCCGAGTGTGTGTTGGACCACGTGAGAAAACTTACATCACATGGTGAACATTTTTTTTTCTGACCATCAGTGCTTCTATATCAATCTAAAATTTCTTTACATTGGCAAGTAAAGAAAATAATCAGTTAATCAAATGGCAACAGCAAAGCTACCAGTACAAGAACAATGGTAACAGTAGAGATTCTCAGCCCAAGGACTCCAAACATGACTCTGGTATAAAAATGTCTCATCATTTGTTCCCCTGGACATGGCTGAAGATGCCAGGGCAGCAGCTTCTGAGAGAGCCACCTGGATCTTCCACCACAAGGAAGAAAACACTTGGGCAAATTGAAGTGAAGGGGCCAGATGGTAGGCACAGCCAGAAGATGGTTGAGATAAGTATACTGGCCACATACCAGTGAACCTCTCTTGCCCAGGATTTTTGAATGGATGCTGCACAATGCACTCTTGATCAGCTCAGACATCACCTTCATTCTGGGTCTGTTAAAATCTGTTACAAGAAAATTCTACATCTTGGACTGAACTTCTGGCAAAGCTGACCAACTGATTAGTACTTCAATAACTTTGGAGAGTTTGAAAATTTTGTGAAGCCAGAGTTTACTTACATTTTATCTAAGACCTTGCTTAGCCATAAACAACTACCCCTTGCCTACTTTTGTTTCTGCCTTAACATTCTTGTGACTGAAAAAATGCATTAATTTAACAAAGGAAACAGTTCCCCACTAAATAGAAGGCTACGAATGTAGTCTTTATCAGATAGCATCTGATACCTATAGTAGAACCCACCACCCTCTTATCCCCAACACAATTTGCTGTGACCTGCCTACTGAATGTACCCACCAATGTATTTGAAAAGTGTCTTGATTTATGACTTTTCTTTGTTCTGTTAATCTAAAACCATAATACAATGGTTACTTTTCTGAAACATGGAATTTGGGGTAAACCGAATCTGTGTTCCTGGGCCATGGTCACTCAAATTTTGTTCCAGAATAAATTATCTATTATCTCCTTTGAAGTGAGAGTTATGCTTTTGCTTCAACACTTTCCTTAAGACCTCTGAAGTAAATGGAATCTGAGAAGTCTACCGGTTTCAGAAAATAACTATAGGACACTGCTGTGAAAGCTACTATATGGACCCCTGAAATATCCTAACTACCTCTTCAAAAATCTTAGTTTGGAGGCCTGTGAGCCAACTGCTACCTCCTGGGAGCCTCTAGCTTTTTCCTTTACCCACAATTTAACCCTATGGGGAATCAAATTACTGGAGAACATCTTAGGAACACAATGGGCTGACTGTGCTGAGTGAAGCCTTGAAACAGCCAAGATGTGACTTCCATGTATTTGGACTGTGAATAACTGATTTGATGAGGAAAACCAAGTGTTTCTGATTCCTAAGAAAGAGAAAATTCCATAGTTGAAAATCATCAACAGTGTGTAGTAGAAACAGAAAACAAGTGTAAATTCCATTTCAAGAAACTATGGTATTTTCTGTCCCAAAACCACATGGAAAGGGACTGGGCCCTCACTTTTGCCCATTTTTGTGTACAGATAATAGATCACTGAAATTCTAATAAAATATGATTTCTCTGGCACCCAGTTCAGATTGTTTTGTAAGATAAATGTTTTTCACTTACTAATAGAGGGCATGAAGTCAAGGTGAGGCAGGAGTGTCATAAGGTAAGAGAAGATCTGGGGGAAGAGTTCCAAATGTGATCAAAATACACTGTGAAATTCTTGAATCAATAAAATTAAAAAAAGGAAATGATAAAATATGTAATATCAAACATAATCCCAAGGAAATTTAAATCAATAGAATTTACTGAAGAATTATAAAGACAAACTAAAACAAAAATGAGGAGAAAAAATGCATAGGAAATTGAAATAAAGTGATTGGGAGCAAAGCAGTGAGTCAAACTGGGACATCCAATTTAGAGATACTGATTGGAATAATTCCTGGGACCTAAATTAGTCAGAGATATCATATAATTAATGATATTTTTAAGATCACTACAAACATTGCCTTATTTATATTTATGAAACTATGTGAGCTTATTAGTTTAACTTAATTCTTACATCAATGGGATTCAATAATGTCTTAGAAGCAAGTAGTCTAGAGTGTTTTGAAAATCAGGGGGCAATGTGTAAACTTCCCAGTCATCTCTCTGCTCAATCTCTACATCAGATAGTTTCTACCTGCATGTGATACTGATTTTCTATTCCTTTTTCTCTGGAATCACAGCTTTCATTGATGCTTTAACAAGCAACAATGTAAACCTCTTGAAACTCCAGCCAGTATGATCCTACTCACACCAATTCTATCCATGTGAGGCTACTCTGAATTTTCTGACTTACACACTTCCAATTACTCAGCTCCTTGATGTAGATAACCAGGCCTCCAGAGAGAATTCCTCTCTGGTGTGTCCGAGTACTGGATGCTAATATTGGCTTAAAGGAAACGTTATCTGATTTATTAGAACTCTATTACTATTTGCTTTTTTGCATAACAGAATTACAAATAAATGTGGCCTAAACAGGTATAATTTTCATCACTGTCAAACTTTTTAACTGCATTTTTTTTATTTAAAGAGTTTTTTAATTTTTTATTTATTTTTCTCTATGTGTATGAATGTACTGTCTACATGCAGGTCTGTGCACCTGTGTCGTGCAAGGCCGCGGAGGTCAGAAGAGGGTGTCCGATTCCCCTGGAACTGGAGTTCTCCTGGAATTGGAGTTACAGACGGTTCTCGGCCACCATGTGGGTGCTGGGGATCAAACCCGGATCCTCTGCAAGAGCAGTCGGTGCTCTTAAGCGCTAGGCTATCTCTCCAGCCCCCAAGTTTTTGTTTTGTTTTGTTTTGTTTTAACATGAGGAAGTCCTTTGCTTTAAAAAGGCTGAAACTAAAACAGAAAAGCATTAAACTATTGGTGAGGTTAGAAAACACCAAGATTTGTTCAAAGTGCATTATATTTTAGCACGTTTGGCAAAAGTTTCCAATGAGACTATTTATATTCTTCTGACTCGGATTAAACCGAGCATAAGCCATAAATCTCAAGTAATCTAAATACTATATGTAAATTGACCTGTTTTACTTTCAGAGTAGTTTACAAATTGATACTGGCATTATGAACCACTGACCCATCTCAACTTGCTATGCTGAAAATTCAGTATCCTTTATTAGTAAGTCATCTGAATAAGCATTAAACTTTCACACTCCCAACGTATGGTAGCCATTTTATATGGGTGTATGATAGTAAAAGGTTTAGAATCACAGCAACTGTAAAAGGTATCCTAGTTTCTTTTTAATTTTTTTTTTAAATTTTTGTGCGCATGAGTGTACTGTCGTTGCATATGTGCATACACCTGTGTCATATAATGCCCATGGAGATCAGAAGGAAGTGTCAAGTGTCGGAATCCCCTGGAACTGGAGTTACAAACAGTTAGTTGCTAGTTGCCATGCCTGTGCTTGGAATCAAACCTGTGTCCTCTGGAAGAGCAGCCAGTGGTCTTAAACAGTGGTTCATCTCTCCAGCCCTACTCCCCCTCCCAGTTTCCTTCTTCAATTAAGATATACAAAATATTAATTTTTATTACCCGTATCACAGTGAAAAAATCTCCATGGAATTTACTCAGGGACAGAGTTCCTGAGTTGCGGCTGCTAGCATATTACTCTGAAGGGGCATAGAAAAGCAGCATATAGTTGAATATGTTGTAAAAGAGTGAGGTCATTACCTTTTGTGTAGAGTAGCATTCTTTTTTTTTCATTTATTTATTTATTTATTTATTTATTTATTTATTTATTTATTTATTTATTTATTTATTTATTTCTGTATGTGTATCAATGTACTGTCTGCATGCAGGTTTGTGCACCCGTGTCGTGCAATGCCGCGGAGGTCAGAAGAGGGTGTCGGATTCCCCTGGAACTGGAGTTCTCCTGGAATAGGAGTTTCAGACGGTTCTCGGTCGCCATGTGGGTGCTGGCGATCGAACCCGGGTCCTCTGTAAAAGCAGTCGGTGCTCTTAACCACTAGGCCATCTCTCCAGCCCCCGAGTAGCATTTTCTTATTGAATAGCTTTGGATGGATGGTAGAATGATGCCTCATTAGTTAAGAACAGGTTAGCACATACACTTAAATTAAAAAAATAAATCTTGCCAGGTATGGTGGCACAAACCTTTAATCCTAGCACTCACTCGGAAGGCAGAGGCAGGTGGATCTCTGTGAGTTCAAGGCCAGCCTGGTGTACGGAGTGAGTTCCAGGCCAGTTGGGGCTACAGGGAGACCCTGTCTCAAAAAAGACCACAAAAAATCTCAAAAAATAAAATAAAAACCTTTTATGATATAACACATTGCTCCCAAGATAGACTGCATTATGTTAATCTGCATTCACCTCATGAACACTAATGTCTTATCGGTTCCCTGAGAAACACTATTCATCACTGTTTGTAACAAGAGTATTACTTGGAAATGGAATGATGTGGTGTTACTCCTGGTTTAGAGTGGAAAAATCTAGAGTTATTTAATGCTTTGTGAAAGTGACTAGTATAATGTGTTATATTTACATGTGCTGGAGGCTTAGTAGAAGACTTTGCACATTCAATGATTATTTATTAGACACATACTCTGCACAAGCACAAATCAGTTTTTCAAACCCATGTTTACTATACCCATCTCAATAAGTTTGGTTTACTTTCAGCTGAACATTATGGGAGTTAAAAATAAAACATCTCTTCTTCCTGAATCAACTTTACTAGGGGAGACAGTTGCCTTTAGTCATTTCAAAACCATTATCATTCTCCAGCAATATTTCCCTGGTACTTGTTTCCACATGTTGAACTGGGCTTGACTATTCAAAAGCAATTCCACCAAGCTGTGCTTTTTGCTTACTTTAAGATTGTTTTCATAAGTATCATCTCTGTTGACAGTGGCTCTGCTCCCTGTTACTGTCACTGAAATAACAGATGATCCTGTACAACTAATGAGATGCTGTTGGGTTTTGCCATAATTAAAGAATTTGGGACTGGGCCAGAATATGAAGTATAGCCATAAAAGGTTATCATCTTCCTGGCATCTTGGCATCATACTTTACTGACATCTATAAAAACTCAGTGGTGGTCCTTCTCTTTAATTTTTGCAAATATCTAGCCTTTGGTAGTCTTAGACAGTTTTCTATTATTTAAATCCAGTTAGCTAGATTATGATTGCTAGTACCATCTCCTTGTGGATGGAGAAAATGTTTGTTAACAGAACTGAAGAAAGAGCTCCAAGGTTCAGAGTACGTGCTGCTCTTGCAAAGGGCCTGGATTTGGTTCTCAGCACCAATATGACAGTTCACAATCTTCTGGAACTCTAGTTCCAGGGCCTCTGACAACATACTGTTGGCCTTTGTGGCCTAGAGACACACAAATAATGAACATACATAAAGCCAGGTAAACCCATGTGAAATTAAAAAAAATAAATCTTGAAAACAAGAACAAAGCAATCTGATTTTTTGCTGGTGTTTTTTTATTTTCAAATTTTCAGTAAAAATAAAATAGTTTAGATTATCATCATGTACCATTCCATAGTCTATTAAATACTAACTTCTATGACACAAACACATACATTCATATGTGTCTCAAATGTCCTGATCTAACATTCCAAAAAATAAGAATTTATTCACTTTGTGATTTATGGTGATTCTGTAAATGCACTCATTCATATTTGGCTATTTTCCATTAACATTTTTCATGTGTTCTTCTGAACATATCAATTTTAATTTAAAAATTTTAATTGAATGGTATGAAAAAATAAAACAAAAGGATTTTGTATTTACCTGGTTTTTGTTTATTTTTTACAATATATTTTATTGAAATTTTGTGAATTTCATACAATGTATCTTAACCATTTTTAGACACCCTCTGGGATTTGTAACCACCCCCTAGTCCCCTCACCAGATATTGGGCATTCTGTCATATATATGTTAAATCCTATCAAGTCATGTTTCTATCCCCAGATGTCTCTGAATGAGAGTTTATCCCCCGTAGCCTGGTCAGACTATAATTAAAGACCAATTCTGCCTCACCCAGCATTAATTAGCTGCCAGTAGCTCCTCAGCTAATGTTGAGGGTTCTTCACAATTTCCAGTTCTCTGTGGGATTTGGTCTGGTTGGAGTTTACATGGTCTTGTATGTGCTTTTGCTCATTTGAGCAAGTTATCAGCTCTCTGCCTGCAAAACTCTGCTTCCTTGTACTCATCCACCACACCTGGTACTTACAGCCTTTCTGCCCCTTCTTCACAATGACCTCTGTGTGGCAGGCAGAATTTGATGTCTTTTATTTATAATATTTTCATCAGTGGCTTTCTGTGTTAACCATCCTCTGTTGCATGAGGAAGCTTCACTGTTGGGAGTTGGGAGATGTAACAATATTCTCTCTACCCCAAATTCCACTCTGTTCTGTTAGCCTTAAGGGTACAACTTTCATTATAGATGGTCACTCCGGGATGGGCATCTCATTGAAACTGATGCTCTGCATCTGATCAGTTGTAAAAATCTGTAACAGTGTCTCTCTGTTGCAAAAAGAGGCTTTTCCCATGAGTGGTGGGAGGTAAAATTTTGTAAATATAAGAATACATATTTAGTGCACATTAAGGAATTATAGTTGCCTAGAGATGTGACAAATGTGGTCTTTTCTAGAGGATCTGTGACCAGTCCAAATATGTAGATACATGATTATGTTTATAGCAGCACAGGAGTTGTCTCCCAATGAGCAGGCTGTAAATTCACTTGGATAGTTCTTGATTACCTCCAAGATGAAAGCATCACTATTATAGCAATAGAGATAGTGGAATGTTTCAGGCATTGTTGTGGTTATTAGGTTTTCAAGGAGGGGCAAGACCACTGAATGATTTTCTCCCTTAGCAGCTTGCATAGTATCCTCTGACTAGACTGAGAGCTAGTCTTCAGGGAACAGATTTCCAGGTCAGTTCCACCCATATTGCTGCAAGTTTTGTGCCTGAAGTATGTTCTGTCTTCAGCAATACAGTGCTGCCTTCTAGTTTTGTGAGGAAACAAGACATGTGTCATTAGCTTATCATTTTTAGTCTCTTGGCCTTCCCTGATGATATGATCCGGTTATACTGCTATTTGGCCTATATGACGTGTGCCCAAAGGACTCGTCTTACTACATAAATACTTGCACAGTAATATCTGTTGCTGCTCTTTTCATAATAGTTAAAAATTAATTTCCCTGTCACTTTTCATGCTGCCCAAGCTTTATTTATCTGTCCTCTCCCTATTTGCCTGTCCAAAATCCCACTTCTCTCCCTATTTTAAGTACTCCAATTTTCCCCTAGTTAATAACATCTCCTATTATTCCTCTCTCTTAAATTCCTTCTTCTCCTTTATATCTTGTTTACTTTACGGGCTTCTCTCATCATTTCCCAATTGAATACTCCCATTTTTCACTTTCCCACTTGGTATGAAGATGCTTAGGATTAGGATTCTTGTGTCAATATAAAGAAAAAAAGTTTATCAGGCCTCTGATAACTCATATAAAATTGCAATAGTGATGTCAGCACACACAAGATCCATACTAACTATATCAGACAAAAACTCAGCACAGAACTGGGGAATAGGACCCAAATCCTAGCTGAGGATTCACTGGCAACTGATTATTGCAGGGTGAGGAGAGTAGATCTTCTTTAAGTGAAAGTTCCTTTTCTAGCTGAAATGTGTTTGTCCATTCCAGCGAATGCATCTTAAAGTAAACCTGAAACTTTTATGATATATTACATAACAGTACTAGTCTATTTAGTTTAAATTTACAAAAATATCAAGTTTTTCCAATAGATAGTATAATAGATTGAAGATATAAGTCAATTTACTTGAAATAATTAAGAAATAGATCACTTTACTTCTGAAACACAGCATGCCACATTTTAGAAATGCTTTAGAAATATTTTTATTACTATGAAAATTTTAGAAGTATTGTATTATAATTGGTGATTTAGCTACTGCTCTACAGTTCTCATTACTAATTAACAAGTGAGAAAATTACAAGTGATAAGCCTTTGTATAAGTTATAGTAGAGAAAATTTTGCAAAAGATTGGGGGGTTTGTTTGTTTTTGTTTTCAAGGAAGAAAAACCTTTAAAGTACTTTACTCATGAACAACAGATTTGTCAACCTCCTGATAGTATCACTTTACTGGCTCAATAGAATATTAGTTTCAATAGAATATTAATTTCCATTACTGGCAGCTTGAAACTCAGCAGTGACTTTAGCAAATACGGCCACTGAGACAGATATCTGTGCTGTTGAACTCTGACATAACCACTTCTTCTAACATCATAGACACTTTATTCATGAGATGATTGAGTGATGACAGTGCATACTGACTGCATTCATTAAAATCCTTATTGCTCTTACCAAACATTTGAAAAGAAGCAACATAAGGGAAGAAGGGCTTATTTTATCTTATAGTTCAGGGGACTCACCATCACAATGGAGGAGGAATATTGGCAAGAGTGTGAGGCAGCTGATCATGTGTCTGAAGTTCTGAAGCAGAGAGAGAGACATGCAAGTGGAGAATAGTTATCAAAACGCCTTGGTCTGAATCCAGCAAGGCCCAACTTGTAAAAGTTCTACCACCTTCCAAAACAGTGCTAAAATCTGAGAAACAAGTTGTGCTGGATAGCTTTAGTGTCAACTTGACACACCTGGGTTGAGGGAGCCTCAAATGGGGAATTGGCTCCATTGGATTGGCCTGTGGCCACATCTGTGGAGTATTTTCTTGATTGTTGGGTAATGTGGGAGGGCCCAGCCCACTATGGGTGGTGCCACCCTGGGCTGGTTACTGTGTACCATATAAGAAGGCAGGCTGGGCATGGGCCAGGGGAGCAAGCCAGTGAACAACATTCCTCCATGGCCTGTGCTTCAGCTACTGCCTCCAGGTTCCTGCCCTGAGTTCCTGCCTTGGGCTCCTTAAGTGATGAACTGTGACCCAGGAGATGTGAGTGGAATAAACCCTTTCCTCCTCAAGTTGGTGTCAGACAGAGTGTTTTGTCACAGCAATGGAAGACAAACTAGAAGGGAAATTGGTACTGAGAGTGGGGTATTGCTGTGACAGACCTGACCTTGGTGTTTTGGGGAAGGATTGTGGAGGCGTTTGGAAATTTGGGCTGGGAAGATCATTGAATGCCTAAAGATTGTTGCTGTGGAGCTTGGAGCAGTTTTGCTAAAGGAGTTGTAGAAGATGGGGGCCTGGCTTGTGAAGTTTTTAGTTTCAAAGGGGAGCAGAGATCATTAGGACTGTGTAATCTGTGGGTTCTGGTGAGCTGGGGCTGAAGAATGAGCTGTAACAAGAGACCAGAACCTGAAGTGAAATCTTTGTTATACTGGGACAATTGATGCTGGTTAGCTGGGGCTGAAAAATCAGCTGTAAGTAACAAGAGACCAGCATCACTTTGGTGAAATCTTTTGGGATGAATTTCTTCAGGGTCAGCACATGGAAGCTGTGATCCAGAAGGGGCCTGAGCCTCCATCTCGAGCCAGAAGCAGGACTTGGTAACATGTAAGAGTCTCCTATATGGTTCCAGTTTTGAAATTTGAGGGGGTCACAGAGAGCAGCCGAAGCTTGGCACTGTAAAAGCTCAGGAAGACCATTGGTGGAAATGCACCTCGGTTGCCTGAAGACCCCAGGATTGCAGGGGTCATGGAGAGAAGCTGAGGCTTTGCACCAGGAGAGGTCAAAAGAGACCAATGGTGAAGGTGCTGCCACAGTTTCAGTGGCGACCCCAGCTTTTTGGAGATGCCGGGACTGTGGGATGACCACTAAGAGCAGCAGGAGGTGTGGAATGGAGTCGGCCTGGGCCTGCGAGATGAGCTGTGTGTGCCACTGACGGCAGAGTCGGAGAGGGGGAGCTGCCGAAACCCTATGGAGCCCAGAAGATCTTGAGTGAATCTCAGGTGTCCAGCCTTGAGCTACTTTGCTGGACTTAGGTTTTGTTTGAGTGTGCCTGATTCTTCCCTTTGAAATAAGATAGTACTTGTTTTGGATTTTACAGCAGCCCACAGTTAAGAGACTTTTAATAGATTGTGAACTTTTAAGTGTTGGGACATTTTAAGGACTATGGGACTTTTAAGGTTGTACAGTCTTGGGTTGTGATTAATGTTAACATCATACTTTGGGGATAAAAACTGGGAAGGTGATGGTTTAATAGTGATGTGTTTTCTGTGTCAAGTTGACAAGGGATCAATTGTGCTAGATAGCTTTAGTGTCAACTTGACACACCTGGCTTGAGGGAGCCTCAATTGGGGAATTGACTCCATTGGACTGGCCTGTGGCCACATCTGTGGAGTATTGTCTTGATTGTTGGGTAATGTGGGAGGGCCCAGCCCACTATGGGTTGTGCCACCCTGGGAAGGTTGTTGTGTACCATATAAGAAGGCAGGCTGGGCATGGGCCAGGGGAGCAAGCCAGTGAACAGCATTCCTCCATGGCCTGTGTTTCAGCTACTGCCTCCAGGTTCCTGCCCTGAGTTCCTGCCTTGGGCTCCTTAAGTGATGAACTGTGACCCAGGAGATGTGAGTGGAATAAACTCTTTCCTCCCCAAGTTGGTGTCAGTCAGAGTGTTTTGTCGCAGCAATGGAAGACAACTAGAACACAAGTATTCATACTCAAAGAATAATGCTGATAAATAAGATTAATCCTCTTTGAGATTATGAGTTGTTCTACCCAATTTGCCATTGGAATTTTCAGCTACTTTTATGTCTGTGCATATTCACATGCCAGAAAAAAAGGAAAAAATATTCAGAGATAGTTTGTACATAACTCATCTCCCAAATTCCCATATCAGGAAATGTTCAAACTTGTCTCTAATATACATACCATTCTTTAAAAAAAAAAACAAAAAAACACAACTTTTGGGGCTGGAGAGATAGCCTAGTGGTTAAGAGGTTAAGAGCACCAACTGGTCTTGCAGAGGACCCGGGTTCGATCCCCAGTACCCACGTGGCGGCTAAGAACCATCTGTAACTCCAATTTCAGGAGAACTCCAGTTCCAGGGGAATCCGAGACCCTCTTCTGACCTCTGAGGCATTGCACGACACAGGTGCACAAACCTGCATGCAGAAAGTACATTCATACACATACAAAAATAAAAAAAAAATTAAAAATAAAAAAAATTAAAAAAACTTTTGACAAAAGATACCCTTTTGCACTAGTTAATGGGAATAGTGGGAACGGTTGACCAACAGGAGCTGTTATAGCTATGTAAGAGGACAAAGCTCTGTTTGGCACGCCACTGCACATTAGTATGACACATTTTTATGAGAAAAGAGTATATTTTCTTTATTCTGATATATTTGCAGTGAGAGCATGGAAATAAGTGATGATGCAGCAAGTTATTGAATATTTTGGAAAAGTGTTGTAGGGGTAAAGAACAGATGCATGCATAATTAGATACAGAATTTCCTGACCATTGTGCTATGCTACAATAACACAGAATAAAATATTTCTTAAATAAAAAATGTATGAGAGTATTATGTTTTACTAATTGTTAAGTAGTGACTTAGCATTCCCATTTCTCCAAATCTTCCCCAGCATTTGGTATCTTTTTCTTCTTGATTTTAGCCAGTCTGACTGAAGTAAGATGGAATTACAATGTTTTTTAGCTACATTTCTATAATTATTAAGGACGCTGAGAACATTTTTTAAAACTGTTTCATAGCCATTTTTATTTCTTCCTTTGAGAACTCTCTATTCAGATACATAGTTTATATTTATATTGGGCCATTTATTTTCTTATTTCTTTGTTTATTTTGGATATTTTTTGATATGCTGCCTTGGTTGTTTCTTTGCTTAATGAAGGCCCATTTGTTCATTTTTACCTTAATGCCTGAGCCACTCTTATTTGATTTAGAAAGTCCTTTCCTACACCTATATCTTGTGTGGTTCTGCCTATGTTTTCTTCTACCAGTTTCAGTGTTTCAGGTTCCATCCTAAAATTCATATGGGATCACAAAAGACTCCAGATAACCCAAGCAATCCTAGGCGAAAAGAGCAGTGCTGGGGAAACCACCATACTAGATCTCAGAATACATTATGGAGCTACCATCATAAAACAGCATGGTACTGGCACTAAACCAGACATGTAGAACAATGGAACACAGAAGACTTAAACTTGAGTACCTGCAATGTCAACAACCTGCTATTTGACAAAGTTCTCAAGAACACACAATGGAGGGAAGAGAGCATCATCAACAAAAATTGTTCTGTCAAAACTGGATTTCCACCTTCATAAGGATGAAATTGGGCCCTCATCGTTCACCCTGTAGAAAAATGAACTCCAAATGGATCAAAAATTTCATTTTTTTTTCCATTTATCCTTTATTATTTCATTTCATTAAACTTAATTTTGTTAGTGTGCCCTAGGAAAAGAGATAGGCTAATATGGTTATAAGCATAAAAATAATTAGCATAAATATTTTCAAAATATCAGGAATAATTTAGTGAAAATAATTTTACTCACAAATGGAGAATCCTAAAATATAATTTAAATATAAAAATAAGGTTTTCTATTTATTATCTTATTTTGCTAATAGTAATTAATGTCATATATAAAAATGGTTATTTAAATGCATATAAAATATTGAAAAATTCTGTTAAAGTGTAATAAGTGAGACTTTAATAAAAACGAATGTAGAGTGATTGAACACATGCATCAGTCTTTCCATAATATTGTATAGATTTTTAGGCATAGTTAACATGTAGACTGAACATGATGAGTCACTGGACGTGAAATGTGCTGTATAATAATGGTGCATGCTCATCCATCCTAATGTACTGAATCACAGACTGTGTCCCTTTGGAGAAAATATGAAAATTAGACAAGAGAGGTATTTAGTACAAGGACAAGGCAGAAGAATCGGAAGGGTAGTAACATCTTGAAAGAAACATGCAAGTCTTCAAGACTATAAAACACTTGGTAACAATAAAATGCATAATATAAGAAAGTAAACAAAGATAACATGTAAACATAGGCACAGATTATAGTCTATACCTGTAATATAAATGACTCTAAGCAATTATTAATATATAAAAAATAAAGATTAATTTTAAAATGAATAGTATCAATTTCAAAATCATAAAATTATATTGATAATTTAAAAAAGTAAAAAGGTGTCCACTCAACCTAATGCAGAAATTTTCATGACACTAATTCTGGTTTATTGTGTTTTAAGTTCATTACCTTAAGCACTGTGGCTTTGCGGAATTTTCAACAAGAATATTTTTGGGTGATTTGGATTTTAAAATTACATATTTTAAGTGTGTGTGTGTATTGCCTGAATCTGTGTAACTGTGCCCGGCAATGCCTGAGGAGGTCAAAGATGGGGTCAGATTCTCATGAAATGGAGGTATAGACAGACGGTTGTGAGCTGCCATGTGGGTTCAGGGAATCCAACTGGGTTCCTGTGTAAGAGAAGGCAGCACTCTTAACTGCTGTGCCATCTATTTGGCTCCAACATGACTAGAATTGTAATATTGAAAAATTATTCTCTTAAATATGGAGGGACCATCATCCTGAGATGGCTGCTGTGTTCTATGAAATATGGAGAAAAAGGCTGCAATTTGATACAAACATTAGTTGGATAGAAAGTTTAGGAAAAAAATTACATATGACTAATTTGATGCACTTAAAAGCCATTAATGAAAAAAAGTGAGTTTCTCTATGTGGTTTGCATAAGAAACAATTAAAATGGACTAAATAAAGTTTGAATTTGATTCAGATGAACACATAAGGCAGCATTTGTGAAGGAAATGTATGTACAGGGAGATGGCTACTTGAACCAACAATTTTATTTGTGATATGCTGTGCTAGCAATTTAGCAACTGTTATGCATTAATATTTATCAATATTATTCTGAACTGTAGATCAATACCACTTTCACATCCATTTCTCTGCATACCTCCACCCCAAATATGTGGTAAACAAATTACTATTTTTATTACTCTTTGTATATTGTAAATATTTTTTTTATTAATTTTATTTATTTTTGTATGTGTATGAATGTACTGTCTGCATGCAAGTCTGTGCACCCGTGTCGTGCAATGCCGCGGAGTTCAGAAGAGGGTCTCAGATTCCCCTGGAACTGGAGTTCTCCTGGAATTGGAGCTTCAGACGGTTCTCAGCCGCCATGTGGGTGCTGGGGATCGAACCCGGGTCCTCTGTAAGAGCGGTCGGCGCTCTTAACCGCTAGGCCATCTCTCCAGCCCCATATTGTAAATATTTTAAACCATCATATTATGCTGATACAGATATGCATAATTTTTTCTAATGAAAATTTTACCTCAAAATTTAGCTATACTTTTAGATTTGCAAAACTGATTTGTTTCTTTTTTTATTCAAATTTCCCGTCATAAAATGATTTATTTGATTTATGGTCTCATTACTAGACTTTCTATATATTTATTATTGCTTATCATTATTGTTAATATAATTGTCATGATTGATCCTAAGGTCTTTTAGAGAAAAATTTTACCACTGAATTACATGCAAAGTTTTAAGATTTTTTTTTTGTTACCAATTAGAAAATTTATTATTTTTCTTATAAAAAAGGAACAGTGTCGATTTATTTCAATTTTTATTGTTATTAAACTTTTTCCATAAGTCATACATCATTTCTTAATCGAATCCAGAGTTGCTTCCCTTTCCATGCCCCCCACCCCACCCAAGTCCCTGAAGTCTGCCATCTTTTTCTGAGTCTTTCCATAGGGTTTTTTCTCCAATTTTTTGTTATTGTTATCTCCAACTTTTATAGCTACAGAATATACACATATATACATATTTATATATATTCACATAAATATATACATACATACACATATCACTGGAATTGGAGGCTTTTTTTTTTCCTAAAAGATGTCATCTTTTCCTTAAGGAAGTGCTCGAATGTTCCTCCTTGGCAATCCCAAACAACCATCAGTCCTATACTTTTGCTCCACTTTGGGGTCTTTCCCTTCCATGGTCCCCCAAATGAAGTCCAGTAAGCATGCTAAGATTATTTTTATCAAGAGGTTATCTCTTTTATTTTTTATTAATGATTAGTCTTTTTTTTATTTTATTTATTCATTTATTTATGTGTATCAATGTACTGTCTGCATGTAGGTTTGTGCACCCCTGTCATTCATTGTCGCGAAGGTCAGAAGAGGGTGTCGGATTCCCCTGGAACTGGAGTTAAAGACAGTTCTCAGTCAGCATGTGGGTGCTGGGGCTCGAACCCGTCCTCTCTAAGAGCAGTCGGTACTCTTAACAGCTAGGCCATCTCTCCAGCCCCTCAAGAAGTTATCTTTGTCCCTCTATGGTGCCACATACCTTTAATTCTAGCACTTGGGGTTCAGAAGAAGATAAATCTCTGTGAGATCCTGGACAGTGTGGTCTACATAGCAAGCTCTTGGCCAGCTGGTGCTGCAGGGAGACCTTGTCTCAAAAAGAAAGCTAGGTTTATAGAATAAAATTAATAAAATATCTCAAAATTTTCTTTAAGATATGATTGATATGGGTATAATAGGTCCAATTGTTTAGTATCTTTTGAAATTTGAAATGTTTCTAAAACATGTTTCTCTTAAGGGAGATTGCAGCAATAAAGCAAAGTAATTTCCTAACATTGGAAATACTTCATCATTTAAAATTCTTCTTTTTGACTGGCTTCCATAAATCAGACACAATATTCAGAGACCAGTACATTAAAACTAAAAATTATCTGGGCATGGTGGCACATGCCTTTAATCCCACCCTTGGGATTCAGAGGGGTGGATCTCTGTGAGTTCAAGGCCAATCTGGTTTGCATAGTGAGTTACAGGACAGCTGGGGCTAAAGGAAGACCCTGTCTCAAGGAAGAATAAAAATACTAAAAATTAATCAAATAGTTATAATTAAATAACTTTAGAAATAAGTGTCTCATACCATGTTTTTGAATTTAGGTATTTAAATTTTATTTTTTCTCAATGCAAATTGTTCATTTAATTTTTGTAAATTTCAAACAATACATCATAATATTATTTAGGATCCCTCATGCATCTGCATCCTCATACGCCCCCAATTTTGTGCATTCTGTCATATATGTTGAGACATATCTAGTCAAGTTTGTATACCCCAATGTCCGTTGGTATGAGTTCATCATCTGGAGTCCAATCTGCCTATCTAGATATTTCAGTCAAAAAATTTTTGATATATATATACTTTTTTCACTTTAATGCAATAGAGGTATATATTTTGGTAATTTATTCACAACTTCTTTCAAACACTGTATTTTAAATAATTTCTAATTTTTTTTTCATTTATTTCAACTCTCTTCCCTCATTGTAATTACTGTTTATTATTTTAAAGATAACAACATCTGAAATGCTTAGTTTTTCCTTAAGAATCAGATCACCTTTTACTTGATAATATATTTAGAAAAATTAGTACTGTCCAATTGGCTTTCACTGCAGTGTCCACCCATGTATTTACAGAGTTTTTCTTTTCTATTTTAAGCTTCACACTGACCAGGATAAAGGAGATGGAAATTTAAAATACATTTTGACAGGAGATGGAGCAGGGAATCTGTTTGTTATAGATGAAAATACAGGAGATATTCATGCTGCAAAGAAATTAGACAGAGAAGAAAAATCCCTGTACATTCTTCGAGCCAAGGCTATTGACAGAAAGACTGGGCGGCAAGTGGAACCAGAATCAGAATTTATCATTAAAATCCATGATATCAATGACAATGAGCCAAAATTCACAAAAGACTTATACATTGCCAGTGTTCCTGAAATGTCTGGAGTTGGTAGGTATATACTGAACCTTCTACGCTAATGTTTTTCTCGCTTGTTTGGTAAGGTAATTACATAAGCATGTGGTTTGTAATGTGTTTTCCTTTCAAGATAAGAACTACATTGGGAAAGTATATATGCTTAAATACTTTATATATTATTTATTTTATGTGTATAAGTTAATTGCCTACACATATGTAAGTGTACCTATGTTATGCAATGCCCATGAAGGTCAGAGAGGACATCAGATCCCCTGGAACTATAGTTACTTCTTTTTCATGGTTAGCTGTTATGTGGGTGCTAGGAATTGAATGCAGTGCTCTTAACAGCTGAGCCAACTCTCCAACTCTGGAAACTAATTTTGTATAAAACCATTCCTTTCCAATTATTTTCAGCTGTTAATATTATAGGTCCTTTTATTATAACTGATTGAGAGAAATTATTTGATTTCATCCGGATCAGTATCTTCACAGGTGGGTTTTCAAATTGCTGTCCTGGACAATGTATTGTCTGAAAGGAAAGGATTAACAGTATCAGCACCTTTGCTCACATTATGCTAAAAAATAAAAACTGCTTGCATTTCACATATTGCTTCTACATAATGGTCTCATTTAATCACTAAAACAGCCTTGTTTTTAAATTTTATTTATTTATTTATTTATTTATTTATTTATTTTATTATATATTTTTTTAGTGCCAGCTGGCACTAAAACTCAAAGAGATATACCTGCCTCTCTGCCTCCTGAGTGCAGGAGGTGTGTGCCACCATGTTTTTTTTTTTTTTTTTAAGACAGGGTATCCCTTTAGTCCCAGCTGGCCTGGAGCCTGCTATATAGACCAGGCTGACCTTGAACTCACAGAGATCTGCCAGCCTCTGCCTCCTGAGGGCTGGGAATAAAGGTGTGTACCACCATGTCTGGCCTAAGAGGGTTCTTAGCCACTATGTGGGTGCTGGGAATCGAACCTGGTCCTCTGCAATTTCAGAGCGCAGAAAATAGAACTTTACATTTCCTTTTTTATTTTTAATTAAAAATTCAGATTTCAGGAAGATTTAAGAACTGAAAACAACCTGTAGAATTATGGGTGGATTTCAAGATGTCTGCAGTGCAATTTTTGTGTAGTTTCCATTATTGTTCTTTAGTTTTCTACGCAAACTGAAAAGAGTCACTTTTTAAAAGACTCTTCACAATATATTTAATAACATGAGCTGAATTCCATCTTAAAATTCATCTGAAGAAATATTAATACATTTAGTATATGATTAAAATTACATTAGCTAAAACACAGAATTTCCTATATTTAATATTAATTCTTTGAATATTCATTCAAAATTTGTTTTAAGTACATATATACATACTATATGTAATGCATACTTGTATAAAATTTTTCTATTAGAGAAAACCCCTTCCTTATATATACCTTTACTAACAGTGACAGTGCCTGTCATCTATTCAGAGGAACCAAGTATTTGTGAAGAAGTTGCTATTTCATCTAAACTCAAAAGAAATTTCATTGACTTGAGGAAAATAATATATGATTGCTTTTTATAGTATTAACTCATAATATAAAAAGGACTTATCAATTTAGATAAGAGTTTCTGAAATTATAAAGTCCTCATATAAAGTATGGGTAGATATATTTTCTTCAGCACCGTTTTAATAAGTTTTAGCTGGGTACAGCTTCCTGAATTGATGTGAATTGAAATGCAATAGCACAATGCTGTAGCATCATGACATCTACATGAACTTATATATGAGATGAAAATACTTGTAAAATTAGAATCTTCTGATCAACTGCCAACTGAACTGCATTCCTGAGTATTCTGTGGCTTTGGTAATATCTCATTTTTTTATAACATTATTTTTATATAAACTTTATTTTTCAATTATTTTTAAATCTGAAAAAATGTTGAAATTTACTTTTTTTAGTTTTTGAGGGTTTTATACGATATATATACATACATATATATATATATATATATATATATATATATTGTATGTATTTCCCCACCCTTTTTTCTGACCTTTCAACTTTTTCCTCAATTTTGTGACTTCTTGTTTGATTATTATTGTTAAATGTGCATAGGCATATACATATGAATCTATGTGTCCATTTTGTGGTGTTTGTATGTATATATTTTTAAGGCTAACCAATAAGATGTTTCCTCTCTCAATAGCCATTGATTGCCTATAGCTCTTCATCTTCAGACAGAACCATGTGAAATTTTCCCCATGTGTATTGTCATGTCAGTTGCTGCTGTCCTCATAGAGGTTTTGTTTAGGAAACCATATTGTTTAGATTTCATGGTGGAGCTTCCCCATTCTTTCCATAAAGACACTATCCTGCTGGAGGTGTCCTAGTCCTATGACTATATCAGGCTTTCAGCCCTAACTCCTTTTTAGTAATGTTCCCTGAGAAAGTTTTGTCATACTTAGAAATATAAAAACACATTTAAGGGGCTGGAGTGGTTAAGAGCACCGACTGTTCTTGCAGAGGACCTGGGTTAGATTCCCAGCACCCACATGGTGGCTAAGAACCCTCTTTAACTCCAGTTCCAGGGGAATCCAACACCCTCTTCTGACCTCCATGGCATTGCACTATATGGGTGCACCAACCTACATGCAGACAGTACACTCATGCACATAAAAAAATAATAAATTATGGAAGTCCATATTCTGAGGGGGCTGAATTTCCATTAGCTCCTTAGTTCACAAGCTGAGTATCTCAGCAGTCCTCAGTCCACATTGGAAGGCTAAAAAGTAAAAAAAAAAAAAAGCTGTTTAAAAATAAAACACAGTTAAGATTACAGAAATATTTGAACATGAACATTTTTTATCACAATGGATATACATTTGAATTAACTCCTAAATGTGAGACATTACTTCATTTTTAGAATAGCACAATATTTCTCTATCAAAGATATTGGTGTTTAGTAAAATAATATTTTCTAGTAAATATTGTCTGATACTTAATTCTATATATTCTGAAGTTGTAGCTTCCCTATTCAGTTATCTTTTTTCCTTAAGTTAAAAAAGTCTATATTATTATTTGTTGAAAACAAAAGAACATAAAGACAAATAGTTTTCAAAAGCTTTACCTGATTCAAATTATTATTATTGTTATTATTATTATTATTATTATTATTATTATTATCATTATTATGGAGATGGGGTCTCCTCGTAGTCATGGGTAGCCTGGAACTTGATATGTAGATGAGGCTGGCCTGGATCTCAGAGATCTGCTTGCATTTTCCTCCCAAGAGGTGGGAGTAAATTCGTGCACCACCACCTACCCTGCAGATGCTGATTCATTTCTTCTTTTTTTTTTTTTTTTTCCCCAGCTAGCCTGGAATTCACTCTGTAGACCAGGCTGGCCTTGAACTCACAGAGATCCTCCTGCCTCTGCCTCCCAAGTGCTAGGATTAAAGTCATGCTCTATCATTCCTGGCTTGCTGATTCACTTCTTAATAAAGTAAAATTTTTTGATGAAAGTCTACTTGTAGATTAACTTGAACAAGAAATTTTTCTATAATTCCATGTCTCTTCTAGTATAACTTCCATTTAATTAATATGTCAAGAATGAGAGTTTGTGCCATTGTGAAATTCTTTGCCTGTCTAGGATTCACACAAAATTGAGCAAAGTATATAACAGGAAGCTCTACAGGTCTGATTGAAGATTTTGGTCAACATAATTAAAAGGCTGAAGAATACAGACAAGATGCCAAGGTTGGCCATGTATACAGGAATTGCAACACTCCACAGACAGACCCTGGAAGACCTTGTATTCAAATCCTTTCTATTTATTTATTTATTTTTTTATTAATTTTTTATTTATTTCTGTATGTGTATGAATGTACTGTCTGCATGCAAGTTTGTGCACCCGTGTCGTGCAATGCCGCGGAGGTCAGAAGAGGGTGTCGGATTCCCCTGGAACTGGAGTTCTCCTGGAATTGGAGTTTCAGACGTTTCTTGGCCGCCATGTGGGTGCTGGGGATCGAACCCGGGTCCTCTGTAAGAGTGGTCGGCGCTCTTAACCGCTGGGCCATCTCTCCAGCCCTCAAATCCTTTCTAGGTTACATAGTGAAAAACCTGTCAAATTTAAAAATGACAGAGTACATGTTACATTGTTACAGTTTTAGAAAATAGTTGCTATTCTTTATTAATACTGACATTAGTCCATTAATTATTTGGGGTCCACTTACAGAATTTTCAAGTGATTCTGTTTTTAACAATGAATGGATATATTATTATATCCCTGGACTAAAATACAATACACTTGGCTTAAGTGCCTCATTTAACAAATATGTACAAATGAGTCTTGTCTCAAATTACATCCAACTTATCAGTGTGTTGACTCTAAACAACATAGGCACAGACACAGACACACACATACACACACACACACACACACGCACTAACACAAATAACAGAATGCATGAACTCTAGTGGAATGGAAGGCCTATAAGAGGGTGCCAATGGGGAAGGGCGTATAAAGATAATTGAAATGTTTTGTATGATAAATACAAATATCAATAAAAATTTACTGATAGTTGACATTATTAATGCATCTTCTTCCACAAATGAGTTATACTTCCTACTGAAAATTTAATTTGAAAATTATCTGCCTTAGTACCTTCTAATTAACCAAAATATCTTTCTGTTCATTAATTATGTAAATTAATGTTCTACATATTTGTTGAACATATCTCTCAAATTAGATAGAAATGTGAACAAATGAAAATTCTTCATTTCTCAGTATTTTAGATATAATGTTTTTAAACTTTTATGTGTATTAATGTTTTGATAGCATGTATGTAAGTTTAAATGTGTCATACAATGCCCACATATGCCAGAAGAGGGCATTAGATACCCTAGAACTGGATTTATGGATAGTTTTTAGCCATCATGTGGGTGCTGAGAGCTGAACCTATGTCTTCTGCAAGAGCAGAGTCCTGAAACTTAAAGATATCTCTCCAACTCCATAGATATTCATACAAGTATATTTATAGAGGATTCCTCTTAAAAAGTAGACACGTCTCTCATAATTTTATTCCATTGTTCTTTTGTTGTAACTTTCATATTTTATTAAAATATTAACTCACTGCAATTGCTATGTCATTTTGTTTTCTTTAACTTGTACAAGAAATCATCTCAGAGCGGAAAATTAAGACAGTTATACAAGAACTGTGTAAGACTCTGTGTCACTCATGTATTATCACTTTTATTCCATGAATAATGAAACAATAAATAATGAAGGTATATGTGAAGTAATAATATAACTATTTATTTCAATTATTTTCATAATGGGATTTTCATTTAAAACATGAGAACCTACAAGTTTCATTAGCTTTGAAAAGAAAATTAAATGTATGGAACTAAATGAAACCTTTTCTTCAAGTAATCTTCTTACCATCAACTTTGTTTCTTAAAATAATTCACAAATCTTCTCCCTCAATTTTTCCATGCCATTGTTTTGCCTTGTCAAAACCACATATTTGGGGCTAGAGTGACGGCAGCTAACAACTGTCCATATCTCCAGTTCCTAGGGATCCCATACCTTCTTCTGACTGCTGAGGGCATTGTATGACACAGGTGTGCACTTACACTCAGGCAGGAAATACACTCATCCACGTCAAATAAAAATAATAAATACATTTCAAAACATATTTAACTTTAAAATCATAATCAGTGATTTTTTTTAAGCTATCATGCTTCAGTTAACTCATGAAATTTGTATTTCATTTGCATGTTTTTACCAGAATTTGTAATCTGGATTTGTGAAGGCACATCATTCTAGAAAAATAGATATTTCATATTGAAATGTTAGTGGAAAATACTGATACTTCATTTTATACTAATTTCTGGTGAGCATAATACTAATTGTTAAAGATTTTATAACAATTATATATTTTCTTTCATTCATTTTTAATTAACCTGATATTGGATCAAATTGGAGGTTGAGGATATATGTATTTGCAATGCCAGAAAACAGTCCTACATGTATTTTAAAAGATTTATCCATTTTTCTCCATTCCATGAATTTCCAAGCCAGTATTCTTTGGTAGTTTTCTCACAAGCAGCTCAATTTATGTACTTTTGTGCTCTAATTGAGGACCTCTCTTTTTTTAATTTATTTTTTATTTTATTTTATTATTATTTTTTTTGGTCTTTTTGAGACAGGGTCTCCCTGTAGTCCCAGATGTCCTGGAACTCACTCTGTAGACCAGTCTGACCTTGAACTCACAAAGATCCGCCTGCCTCTGCCTCTCAAGTGCTAGGACTAAAGGCATGTGCCACCATGCACAGCTGAGGACCTCTCTTAAAGGATCACTGCCTATAGGATGGTTAAGATAAGCCTAACATGCCAGTACATTGGCTAAAGCACTTAAAATGCCTGTTCCTTACCTTTCCAAGAGTAACTATTCTAATTCCTGTCTTGTCAATGGTTTTCAGATATGTACCCCTAAACATGTGTCCTACACATGCTACAAGGCTTCCATAATATTGGAGTAATACATGGAGTCCTGACAAATTCTGCTTGGCCTAGCTAAATATTCTATGGAGTGATATGAATTTATGCTGGACTACCTTTTTGGTTTTATGACAAAATACAAAATATACTAGACATGTCTTAGCCCATGAGAAATTTATATTTCAATGAAAACAGAAATTTTCATCTAACAAATGCTTAATGCAATTTTTCTGCATCAGATTATCAGGCCCTTTCAGTTTCTGCTGCACTGTTCAGAAACATTATCCTCACTTCTGTTGTGTCCACAGCACAAATGCTAATGCAAAATGTTCCCCTCCTTTTCTCAAGTTAATGATTGGTAGGCATAGAGTAAAAGGAGGAGAATTAACATGTAATGGCTAAAGGGAGATGGACAGAGAAGTATGGCTTTCATCATCTTATTCTCACACTGAGCTGAACTGAAAAAAAGTGTGGTCCCTTTCCTGACCCCCATAAGTAAAGACTGAGAAATAAAAAAAAATCCAAACAAAAATATTAAGAAGCTCAAAATTGAATGCACAATTTTCTATAGCTATATAATATAGAAGCCTAAAACAATTTTAACTTAAAAGAAAAATATAATTGGTAATACAAAAAACATGGAATTCATTTTTGTATATATTAAATTGTATAAAGCTCAATAATTCATTAATTGATGAATGAATTCATTACTATTTTCCTGAATTACAACTTGCAGAAAATATTATATACATTAACACAAGAAAAAATTCAGTTCAATGTCTTTCCTTTTCCTTTTTTTTTTTTCTTTTTTAGTTCTGATGCTAAAACTCAAGCTTTCTTCACACCTAAATATGCATCTACTATAAAATTCTATGTTGTTTTTGTTTGTTTCATAGTAACAAAATCTCTATATATTTCATTCTATTTATATCAAGAGATCACTAAAGTAAAGTGCAGCAGATGATTAGAAGTGTGGATTTCTCTTTACACACATTCATCAATAAATACATTAAATATAAATTCATGTACATTGCATTTGGTGAAAAATTGTTCCCTAAAATATTTTTATTGCTGAATTTTTCAATTAAGTTCTCTATGCCCATCTTTAAGAAAATACATCGACACATTTTAACACTTTATATAATATAAAGAAAAACATAGCTTTTTTATTTTAGGAAAAAATAAAGGAAAATAAGGAAAATGACTTTTAAACTAGTCTCCAATATTGAAGTATTTATGTGCTTCTATTTGGGGTGGGGCTGATGCAGGCACATCAGTTATACAAGTGACGGCTACGGACGCAGATGATGCCAACTATGGAAACAGTGCCAAAGTGGTCTATAGCATATTGCAAGGGCAGCCATATTTTTCAGTGGACCCTGAATCAGGTAAAAACTTTTACGACTTTGTCTATTTATCTTTATATACTATGTCTGAATGAAAATTACTTTACCTTGATTTCAATAAATTAAAACTTACCAGTTCAACTTCATATACCGTTTCCTATTGTTATTCCATGATAATTAAATTTCCTCATATTAATATAATTTATTTGATTCCTTTGGTTTGGGGACTATTTTGGATTGAGTAAACACTACATAGATGTAAAAATTTCACAGAGAGTCAACAAAACTTGTGGAATAAAGAACTATTCAAAACTTAAGGATGTGGCAATTGTAAAAAATAAGCAAAGTTAGCGTGTGGAACAATGTTGACCGATGTTAAGTTCTTAATAAGAAGAATTTAATTTTTGTAGCAAAGCTACACCATGAATAGCCCCCTGGTGGAATGGTTTCTGTTTTTTGAATTATGTTAAATTTTATGTGGAATGAAGACATTTTCTCTATTTGTTAGAATTCATTTCTCTAAAATGAATCATGTAAGTTACAGCTTAATTTGAAAAGTGAGTTTAACTTTTCCCCTTTTTTTCGAAAGGCGTGATAAAAACTGCATTGCCTGACATGAGCAGAGAAAACCGAGAGAAGTACCAGGTGGTCATTCAGGCCAAGGACATGGGAGGCCAGATGGGAGGCCTGTCCGGGACAACTACAGTGAACATCACACTCACTGACGTCAACAATAACCCCCCTCGATTTCCACAGAGTAAGGAAGGCTTTATTCCCAGGAAAATGAACATCTTCCCAAACCTACCACTAAACAGAATTCAGTGTCCAATTTTCAATCCTGCTACTGAAAGAAAAGCTGTGCTTTTCCCTCTTCCCTCCCATCAAAACTCACAATTTCCTCAAAATTTGAAGTGGTGATTAACATCACTCAGGAGGCATGCAAGAAAACGGGAACATGAGACTCCTTTGCAATGGCAGCTTTTTCTAGCTTTTGTTGAAGAACAAAGCTTTGCAATCCAATGACTTCACTTTTGGGGTAGACATCCTGCTCTTTCTTATGAATAGCCTAGTTAAGAATATAGGTTCTCAAGTTTGTTTATAGTCAAAGTAGGAGCTTTTTAGGATTCTTAGCTCAGCTCAGTAGTAAAGAAGCATTATAAGCATTCAGTTAATGGGTTCTAAACACAGACTATTATGTTTTACCATCTCTGAAAACAGGACTTATATTTAAATCCAGATACTTCTGTTAAATCATCAAGATTTTAATACTGTCTCCATTTACTTTAAAAATCATGATACCTTGATATTTTTTTGATATTTTTAAAAATACATTTTATGAGTGTATTGACTGCATGTATGTAAGCGTGTCTGTGTTATGCAATGCCCTAGCTCAGAACAAGGAGTAGGATCCCCTGGAACTGGAGTTCTAGACAGAGTTACCATGTGGGTGATTGGAGCTTGAACCCCCTTCGCTCTGCAGAAGCAGCCAGTTCTCTTAACTCCTGAGACACTTCTCCAGCCTCTATGATGCCATCTTATTAATGCTGATATTTTTTATGATGTAGTGTCACATTAAAATTCAATAGTATTTATTTAACTGACATGCAAGGATCGAATCAATAAATTCCCTTCTACTTGTCACCTATTTTCCATTCAGAAATTTTAAATATAAAGTAAGAGTGTAATTGTTAAATCAGTACTTTGCAATTGTGTGATCTGTTAGAATATTAAGACAAGTTCTCAGTCTATTATAATACTAATAAAATTCAGAGAACTTATCCATGAACTAGATGAATTACAAATATAATGGAATGTAATACACATAGTAAAACCTATTAATTAATTGATAACATGAACTTCATTACCTTAATGACTAGGACTTGACATCAAAGTTTAGAGAATTGAGATAACTCGCTCTTTGGTGAGAACTCAAACAAAGGTAGAAATGATAATCTATAATTCCTAATCATAAAGCCTCCTGGAATGAGATAACACTTTGAAGATCAGAGATGTTATTTTCATTCTCTTTTACAGGAGTTTACAAATAAGGGCTGGTCCACTGAAGATAATTTACCAAAGTTGATTCTTTGTGACACCCAAATAGGTTTCCCTAGGAGCATTTGACTTTATAAAGTGTTCTGTAAATAATAAATCTTAAATTATTTTAGAAATATTTTCTTATTTATTAATTTATAGACAGTTCCAAAACAAAATTCTTTTTGCAACAACAGAACAAAGTATAATATTTGGCTAGATTTATAGAAATTAGCAAAAATATTTTCTAGTTCAAAAAGACATTAAAATTAAAATATATAAGCTGAAACAATAAAAAGGTTATTGCTCTTTGGGTTCTATTTTTTCTATTATCGGTTTAGAATAAAATTAAAATTGTGTGATATTTAAAACAAGAAGTATGTAAAACTGAGTGATGAGAATACTTAGTGCCATGCACAAGCAATATATAAATGCTTTTCATATTTGTTTTAATTCAGAAGTTCTGGATTATAACAGTAAGCCTTTCATGCATTAGCAAAATAACTTTGGACAGCCTTTTGATATTTCTGGAAATTATATTTATCATGTATAAATTGAATGTTCTGCTTTTATATATTATTTTTACACTTAGCAAATCTATCTGTTCACAGCTTATAATCAATATGATGAAGTCTCTCAATTTAAATCACTTTGAGTAAAAAAAGAGAGGAAATGAAGTTTTCTGTCTTCTCAAAATAAAATGTCAACGCAGCTGTGATTTAAATTACAGGTACATATCAATTCAATTCTCTGGAGTCTGCACCTCTTGGGACCCATCTTGGAAGGATAAAAGCCAATGACCCTGACATGGGAGAAAATGCTGAGCTGGAGTACAGCATTGCAGAAGGAGAAGGAGCAGACATGTTTGATGTCATCACTGACAAGGATACACAGGAAGGGATTATAACTGTCAAACAGGTTTCTTTGGGCTGTCTTCATATTTTCATTGAGCACTCTGCAGTGAATGCTTGTTTTTCAGTAGAGGAAACAACAGCTATGGATTTATGTTTCACCATCTTTTATGTATTGTCTCTCATTCATATAAAATGGAAAAACTGCTTTTACTTCAAATTAGTGAAGAAGCATTGCCAATTTTTATAATGCTACCCATGCTCAAATGGTTGTGTTTATTGTACAAAATAAAATGAAGCATAACTTTGTATATATCTATGGCATAACAATTAACATGTATCATCACTATTTCTTCATAAAATTCTCAAATCCTATAATTTTAAGTGTGATGGTCCAAGTAAATAAAGGAAACAAAACGAGGTTCTGTTTTGTACTGATTTTCATAATTTAAAGGAAATATTTGAGAATGATCTGAAATGTTATAAGGATGAATATAGCTCAGTATTAGTCATTATTTTATTCCATTTGTTTCATTTATATTTTTCTTTCCAAAAATAAATTAATGAAATATGAATACTTTTTCTAGACACGTATTAGTCAACCTTCTGATTTTTACCATAACTTTAATAATAGTAGTACCTAATCAGCATATAAATTAGATAGCACTATTTATCTCTGTCAGAAAAACATGAAGTGAATTACTCAGTGTAGGTAATACTTATGTAATCCAATAAAAAAAAAACTAAAACAAAAATTCACTTCAATAAATATACTTATTAATCATTACTTAGCAAAATTTCTTAGCCATAGTTGTTGGTATTAATAAAATTAGTTATTAAACATTCTTTTTATCATTTATTCATAGATATTCCAAATATATCCTAACATTTTCATATTTTCTTTATATTCAGAACTTAGATTTTGAAAAAAAAATGTTATATACTTTAAGAGTGGATGCAAGTAATACTCACCCTGATCCTCGATTCTTACATCTGGGACCTTTCAAAGACTCAGCCATATTGAAAATATCTGTGGAAGATGTGGATGAGCCTCCTGTGTTCAGTAAACTCTCTTATTTGATGGAAGTAGATGAAGATGTAAAGGAAGGCAGCATCATTGGACAAGTCAAAGCATATGACCCTGATGCCATGAACAATTTAATAAAGTAAGTACTTGCAAAAATTATGATTGTGGGAGTATACAATCTATTTTAAACCTCATGGAGAATATTAAGTTGCATATTGTATGTAATCATCATAATAAACACATCCCAAGCACCAATTCTTTACTCTCTTCTAATTGCTCCAAGTATATTAAGTCACTTGAGTCTTAGAATGCCACAAGGAAGATTATAATTATGCTTCTCCACCAGGAATAATTATACTAAGAAATTACATTTGAATAATTTTTCCAATGATGGAAAAACTAGATTCTAAAATAATAGACACTCTAACTTTAAACATAGGCACATATATTAATCTTTTTTTTTGTTGATGTGATACTTGTCTGCTGACTATATTTGTTACATAAAATCAATGTACAAGTAAAAATGATTTAATAATTTGGCAACAATATTTGTTTTGAAGAAACATCTGAGTATCAGAATATTTAGAATAGTAATATAAAAATTAATATCTAGAAATAACTTCTTTCTAGATTTTTTTCTAGAAATAAAAGATTCTTCTTATGGAGGCCAGAAAAGGCCTTTGAATCTCCTGGAATTTGAATTAAAGGAGGTTGTGAAATGTCATGTGACTGCTAATAATAGAATTTCTATCCTTTGCAAGGGTAGAAACTTCCCTTAATTACTGAGCCATCCTCAATTCTCATGATACCCATATTTTTGTACCTATGAAAATATCACTGCACTCCATATAATCTCTTTTGTTTTCAAAAATATTTTAAGTATATTCATTGTTTATAAATTTCCTACATAAAATACCACCAACTGGTCTCCACCCCCCTAACTACCTTCTCCTAAAGCTTCATGTCTTCCTTTTCTTTACACCCATGAGTCAAATATATGGCATCAATATGCATGTGTATAGATGTAGAGCACCCCTGGATTATGGGCAGTATACCAGGGTATATAACCTTTAAGAGAACATTCTTCTACAGTACCAATCTTTCTCCAGTCTATACCAGAATTTTGACCTGTTTGGTCTTGCAAAGATCTTGTGTAGGTACCACAGATGCTGTGACTTTCTAAGTGCAGTGCCTTGCCATGTTCAGAAAATACTGTTTTCCACTTCATCTTCCATGATATTTTTTAAGCTTTGGAGGGTATGGGAGTGATAAAAATGATGTATTTAGGGATAAACACTCTACTCTCACTTATTCTTTGCATTTTGACCAGTTGTGAGGCTGTGTTAACCACTGTCCAAAGGAACACAAAGCTTTACGTTTCTTTCTTTCTTTCTTTCTTTCTTTACTTCTTTCCTTTCTTTCTTTCTTTCTTTCTTTCTTCTTTCTTTCTTTTTTTTTTTTTTTTTTTTTGGTCTTTTCGAGATAGAGTTCTCCCTGTAGCCCCAGCTTGTCTGGAACTCACTCTGTAGAGACCAGGCTGGCCTTGAACTCACAAAGATCCGCCTGCTCTGCCTCCCGAGTGCTAGATTAAAGGCATGCGCCACTTCTAATGACACTTCATTTCCATATCTTTCTGAGGCCAACCTGATCCCAGGCAAATAATTATTTCATTTTTTTTTCTAAATACAGTTTAGTTTACATTGTTTTGGGGATACTATGTAGATATTGCATATTCATTTATGTGAAAATGGATTTGTTTCATGGCTATAATTATCCTGAGAAATTTACTTTTTTTTAAGGGGGAGGTGATTGTTCTTTAAATACTCTACATTGATACGTGAGTATTGCTGCCATGTATGTGGAACTCATACTATTCATGTCTATTTTCTTAATTATTATTATTTTGAATTATTTTCAATACTGAAACATTAAAATACATTTATACATTTGAATGTACATGTAGTTTGCATTCTAGTTTTGAGAGTCGTATAGTAAGAGTGTTATTGGTTAAATAGATGATTATTGCTTAAGAGTAAGAAATATGTTTAACATTTATGAAGCACCTGGTGTGTGTGTGTGTGTGTGTGTGTGTCTGTGTGTTTGTGTTTGTGTCTCTGTGTGTGTGTGTGTGTGTGTGTAGATTATCAACCTAGAACGGGAATCATAAGGGGCAGGAAGAGACCTTAAAGAAAGGGGAAAATAGAGATTAATGGACTACAAGTGACATAAAGCAGAAGGGAAGACTGTAGGGAAAAAAGCATGCAAACACAGTTGGTGTTTTCCACGGTAAGGAGGAAAACTTTGGGCAAAAAGCAGGAATTAGAACAAAGTTTAATGACTTATACACATGAAAATGATATAAGATAAATAATGTCTTTGTATTGTAGATTAAGATAAACATAAAATGAAATACACTGAGCTTTCTTAAATATTATTATTTTTTTTTATTGATGCTTTGTGTATTTCATACAATATTTCCAATTCAGTTCAGGCATATATCTCCTTCCCTTCCCCCCACCCCACCCTCACCCATCCCAGATCATCCATTCTGCCACATAAGTTTTCTGCATCTCTCTCTGCTTTTTTTTTTTCATTTTTTTTCTAAACAATAAGTGATAATTTGGAGTACAAGCATCCTTCATGTAAAAACCAATTTGCAAGGCAGTTGTGCCCAACCCACCCAACAGCTCATGGGTCCCACCATCCACCAGGGGGGCTTGTATGTTCAATCAAGTTGACCAAATGAGTGTCCAGTCTATATTGTTTGTAGTTTCACCATTCACCCCAATCGAAAGCCCTTTACATTCTACCACGCCCCCTCTCTCGCAGATTGTTCCCTAAGCTTAGAAAAGGGCACAGGTGGATGAGAAGAAAACACTCTACTTTCTCTGGACAGTCTTTTGGTCTCTAGTTCAGTTCTGGCTGTTTTCTTTCATGGGCGCCAGCTTGTCCAGGCATAACCTTTAGATCCTACTGATTGAAGCACATGTAATAGATATTTAGGTATTAAACCAGTATAATATATTAGGCCTTTCGATATTACTAATGAAGCACCACACAATTGGATATATAGGTATTTAAACAGTACTAATTGTTATGGTAGGTTTTCTTTTGGTTAGACACAGATTTTTGGATGGTATGTTAATTCATTGTAAAATCAGTAAAACTGCCTTCTTTAATTGACGAATGGACATAGAAACTGTGAAAAAGGATATTCTCTATTCAGAACCAAATATAAGCTAAAGTCTCCTTAAGCTATGCACTTAAACAAAATAATATATTACTACAGGAGCTCTGATATCAGCAATGGATTATTCTACCAAGGAGATGTTGGCCAGGGGATCCAAGCCCCCACAAATGGTAAAGGCTCCTTGCCTCCAAACTGGGATATCTGCAGGAAGAGAGGCGATAAGGCCCTGCTGTTGAAGACCTGATATAAACATGGGAAAGATGTATGGAGACCTCACTTGCAAGTATACAGATGGTCTCTGGGATGCCAGAGAGTGTTACCAAAGACCACTACAATAAAGCAAATATAGGTCTCCTTGAGTCACGCAAGACTCCTCCGTCAGCACCAGCTACACCTCATCTGCCTGGAAATACTGTGCAGCAGTGGCAGGCATGTGTCTGTATATGCCAAATCTAATTGGCTATTAGCTCTCTCCTTGGAGGAATAACCCACGGCTGATGCCACAAGCTTACATCCTCTAATGGTTAGGAGATGTTATAAACCACACGAAGACTCTTAAATTATTTTTTAAAAGAAACTGCCATTTTTCAGGGCAATTCCACCATGTTATAAACCTCCAGGATATAGGAGAGATGTGGTGGCTACACATTCTCGTAAATACTTTGTGTTGTCGATGTTTTCAGTTGTGGCCATTCTACCCAGAATGCAATAAGACCTCATTTTGATTTTTAGTTTCACCTAAGTCTGATGTCATATTTTCCTATGTTTAAGCTTAATTTACATTTCTAATGAAATGTCTATTTATTCATCACTTAGTACTTTATAGTAGTGGTATTTTACCAGGGGTTTTGAATATATAAACCTTTTATCAGATACTTGAAATATTTTCTCTTAGGGTTTTTCATTCCCATAAAGTGAATTTCAATGAACAAATTGTTTGCAATTATGATGAAACAGATTAGAACTTCAGTGTCTCTTTCTAGGATTCAATATTTTTATGATGTTTACTTTCAGCTGATTTACAATTCGAGGTGTTGTATTTATGTAGCTTTTTATTCCTTTGATTTTTTTTTTGTATAATACTGAATCAAGGGCCACATGTGTGCTGTACACACACTCTACAATTGAACTGTATCTCCAGAACTCTATATGTAGTCTATAATAATATTAATTTGTATATGATATAATAAATTAATTAGCTATTTATGGTTGATTTCATTATTTCTTGCAAAGTGTCTTTTTCTATATAAAATATTTTTATATCTTTGTAAAAACTAGCTTTCATTATATGTATAGACATGTCACTGGCTGCCATCTTTTATTCTCATGACATTATAATATATATATATATATATATGACTACATTGTTTGAAGCGAATCATTGCAAATCCTGAAATCAGGTAGAAATTGTCTATAATTCAAAACTATCTCCCTTAATGTTATTAGATTTTAGAACTCCTGGATTTCATGTCATTCTCTACAAGGTTCTTCTGGGATTAGGTTTTATGGAATTTGAAGATCAATGCCAACAGAATTGACATAAGGGTACTAGCTATCTTATTACACAAGAGAATGAGTATCATCAGTTATAAGGATTCCTACCAGTTAATTTTGCAGTTTGATATTGATCAAGAATATATACAGTTCTGTCATATTTTACAAGAATGACCCGCTTTTCTTCTAAATAGGGCAACTTTTTTATTCTTCTACATATGGAACTCTCAAATTTAATTTCAGTATCCTATTTCACTGTATAGGACATCCAGAGAAATTTGATTAGAAATTATCACAAGAAACTATTGTTTCTAGACTTTAAAAAATATTTTATTTATTATTTTTATTTACCATACCCATGCTGTGTAATACTTGTTTTAATTGTAAATTTCACTTCTTTTTAAAATTAAATATCATTTCAAGTATTTAAGATTTACTTTTATCAGAAATACATTTAATTGTGTGTTAAATGGTATTCTTTGTACCAACTGAAGTGACTACAAGATTTGCAAAAATGATAATTTGAAATGTTAAGCAAACCTAAATGTATGCTTGAGATAAAAAATAATTTTTCAATTGCTGCTTTTAACAAGCACTTTGTAGAATATTTTTCCTTTAATGGCTGTCTATATTTGTATCGAGCATAACACTGCTACAGGAAATTCAATAAGGTGTATATATCCCAGAGGATGTGTATAATGCTTGTGGTCATTTAAGAAAGAAATTCTGAGGGCTATAGAGATGGCTCAGCAATTGAGAACACTGTGTGCTCTTGCAGAAGATCCAGACTGGAATCCCAGCACCTATATGATGACTAACAAGTATCCATATCCAGCTTCCTTCTTCTACCATGTGGATTATGGTGATTAACTGAGGTTTGGGGACAAAAACAAACAAACAAACAAACTTTATCTGCTAAGCTATCTTCCCTCCCCCTGTTTGATTTTTTTAATACGTCTTGTTAACTCAAAACATCTACCTCTCTGTAGTTTTGTTAATATTTATCTATAATTTTCCTGATCAGTGTGAAAAACAATCTCCCAGATTTTTTCCACAAAATATCTTCAATTTATGTAGTTCCAATTAATTTTGTTTTTCTGTTGCATTCTTTATCAATTTATTTTGTGTTTCTGTTGATCTAAAAAGATAAAATATTTATGCTTCAAGCATGGACTACATATTTGATTCATTTTTTTTAAATTATTATTTATTTTTGTATGTGTATGAATGTACTGTCTACATGTAGGTTTTTGCACCCATGTCATGTAATTCTGCAGAGGTCAGAAGACGGTGCTGGATTCCCCTGGAACTGGAGTTAAAGACGGTTTCAGTGGTCTTAACTGCTAGGCTATCTCTCCAACCCCACATTTGATTCATTTTTAATATGTGTATCTGTGATAAAATTCTCTTCCAATTTACAATTAGTGTGTTACACAATACATACATTAATACACACATTTAAACTTTCCTTTAGTTAGTTTGGATTCATATACATATAGGTAAACACATATATCTTTCTTCCTACTGAAGATTATTAATGTTTAATTGAAATATTTAGACATTTTCATAAATTGTAGTTAATAATATTCTCTCCTTTAAATATTTATCTGTATGAGAGCTTTGGGTACATATATGTAAGTGCATCCTTGTCATGCTACAGCAGCAGAGGGCAAGAGAGGGAGTTGGATCCCTGGAACTATAATCACAGACAGCTTTCAGCTGCCTTGTCATGCTGGGAACTGAACCTGAGTCCTCTGCAAGAACTGCCAGTGATCTAAATAGCTGAGTTCACTCTCCAATCCCAATCCCTGAGTATATAGCTAAATTGGTTAGGTTTCTTAAAACAGCTTAATGGCTTTATCTTATTGTTTTAATCTAGTTTTATCTAGATATTATATTTTGTTTTGTATTTATGTAGTGTAATACATCAAAGCTCCCATGAATTGCCAGTATACTCTATGAGAAGAGAAGTAAAGAGTAAACTTTATGAGAAGAGAAGTAAAGTTATCCATTAAGAATCCCAAAGCAGTCTTATTCTACATATTTAGTCCCTCTTAACTGTTTGAGATGTCAGATTCCTTAGCTATTTCCCCTGTTCCATTCATGTTCTGCTGGGTGCTGAACTGATGAAGTTAACTGTAATTCTCTTCATATGTCAGCCGTTCTTTCTGGACATCTCTCTTCTCTGCAATTATCCTCCTTATACACTCTTGCCACCTTGGTGTTCATGATTTCTCACCACAGCATTCTCCTCATGCAAGTCTAGGGACTGTTCCTGGTTCCTCTTTCATCCTTCACAGACATGGACTGAAAATGGTATACAGCCCTATTACTGTTTCCAAACTGGTTAGAAATTATCCTGCTTTCAAGAGATCTTTTATTTTTATTATTTATTGATTTATTCATTATTAACACATGAAATATTCTGTTTCATTATGGAACTTTTGAAGCAAAATTTGGTTTTGTTCGTTACTAGAAAATAGTTTTCAGGTATTTGATTGGACCTTAGTGTTAGGCCAATATAGTAAATTCAATCCTTATCTGAATGAAGTTATAGAAAGCTATCTGTAAACATATGTTTTACTTTTTAATTGCAATAACTTGTTTTAGTCGAAGCACAGAGTTTTATAGTAAATAATCCAAGTAATTGTTAGTAATTATACCACTTTTTTTATCTTTCTGTTCTACATTATGCTCTTCAATAAAGTAACATACCTTTCATTTTTTGTAATATCAATTTCATTAAATACAGCGAGGGAGAGCTACAGAGTTGTATTTATGAATTCAAATACTTAGTTAAAATATCACTATATATCTGAACAAATATGTTCTACATAAATAATACAATATACTATGAAAAACACAACATTCAAAACAGAATATTTGAGTATGTATTTCATAACTATGATAGTGGATACAATTTCAAAGAAAATTTTCTGTGTCAAAGTCTTACATTAAAGTGTGAATTCTTCCTTTATATGTGGAAAAAACCCGGGCATATTTTTAGCTACAGTTCTTGCCAAAACTCAAGTATTGCAGGAAAAGGATGAGATGTACTTTTACCTAAAATATCGATAATGACAATGACAAACACTAATAGAAAATATCAGTTTCACAGAATGTTCCTTTAATTATATTACCCAAACTGCAATCAAAAAAAGGTATACATAAAAATAAAATTTTAAGCTGATCAAGTGAGAATGCAAATGTATGAAAAGCATCTTTACATATCTCATTATAGCAGGAAGAAAAATCAGCCAACAAATACTGTATTAGAAAATAGGAATATTTTGCTTGTTCCAAAGAAGATTTGTTGAATCCCAGAGGATAAATAATAAGATCAGCATCACAGAAACATTTTTAAATTGAAATTTTAGAAACAAATTCTCACCATCTAGAATATTCATTTATTAAACATATCGCCTTAAATCCCTGTGCTGCTTGAAGCATCAATTTATTGTTACAGTCACCACCTGTTTTAACCTCTGCTTCATCACCTCATTAGTTATTATGCATTCCTCAAATTTACTTATAGAGTTAATTATAATTTTACAAGTTTTGAAAGAGCATCTTGCCTCACTTGACACCTATTTTATGGTCAAAAATTTACTTTTCAATAACTCTTAAAAGAAATTCTTTCAACTGCTTTCAAACCAAAAGCAAATAAAACAAACTTGTGAAAGTTCAGTGAAATGCATACTATTCCATCATAGGATGCATTGAGTCCAGGCTTACATTCAGATGCTGCAGAGCTTCCTATATCTCTGTGTTTCACTGCACAATGTAAAACAATCGTATCATGCCAGGTGTGATGGGGACCCAGGATGCTGGGCTGTGAGGGTCAAACATTTGCAGTCAGTGTGGTCTATATAGCAAGTTTGAGTGAGATTCTGTTTTGAAGCTAATGATAATTTTATACTAAAACTTCTACTATATGTACAAGTTTTCACTGAAAGTATAATCAATCTCTTTAAATTGCTGGATTCCATATTTCCCGGAGAAATGCAAAATTCACAAAACATAGCAATGAGAAATAATTCTGGAAGACATTAACTTAGGAAGTGGGTAAAGTCATATTCTGAATATATTTGCTTAGTCTTTTAATGAAAGACCAGGGCTTCTGCACAGAAAAACAAGCCACTCTGTAACATATGTATGGGTGATTGTATTAGCTTTGAATTCCATAAACTTGCAATAAAATGCAGGATCATTGTATGTTTAATTATATAACGTAAAATGAAAACCACCAACAACAAAAAGCTGAGCTCAGCTTCTAGAAGCTGAGTTATATTGTGATGGTGTCTGTAACCACAGGAGTGGCTTCTACCACTGCAAAATCATTTCTATGAAAACATTAAGTCATTGTTTTTTTAAGCTCATTCTGAAATTCAGTGTAGGAGGATCAATAAAATACTACTGTTTTATGAGCCATTCACTGGGACTTAGAGATAGTTTTGTTCTGCCATAAGGGTTTATGTTTTTCAAGTTATTTGCTTGAATTCAATGTAGTAATTATTAATTGGTAAATCAGAATGCTCCTATTGTGTATTGAAATTAGAACTTGGCTGCTCTGTAAAAGAAAATTATCTTTCAGTTTGACAAATTGTGAGATATCACATACATCTGGAAAATGTCTAAATATAGCCCCGGAGGCTTCCAATGCTAATGACAAAAAAGTGAACCTATTTCTTTTTTTTTTTTTTTTTTTTAATGTGTATGAATGTACTGTCTGCATGTAGGTTGGTGCACCTGTGTCATGCAATGCATGCGGAGATCAGAAGAGGGCGTTGGATTCCCCTGTAACTGGAGTTAAAGATGGTTCTTGGCCTCCGTGTCGGTGCTGGGGATCCTCTACAAGAGCAGTCAGTTCTCTTAAGTGCTGAACCATCTCTCCAGCACCTAAAATGAACCTAGTACTAAATTGTTCAAATTGTTAAATGATTCTGCATCATAGCTTCAGAATTTGAAAAACAGGGCTTTTCAAGATTAAACCAATGTGGAGGTAAAATTGACTCTCAGAGCTACATTTGAAAATGCATAAGACAAAATTAGGTCAAAAAAGGACTTTATTACATTAGAACAAGTGTTTATGGTTTTTTTCATCATACAGCTCTCCTGTTATTCTCTAGGAATAATACCAAAGAGATCAAAATGGGATTTTATTTTTCCTTTTTACTTTCAGCATGCACAGTAAAAAAAAAAAAAAAGAAAGAAACCTATTTAAACATAAACAGATGTTGCTGACCTACTCAACTTCTGTTCCTATGAAGAGACAAATTTGCAGGTGCATACTGCAAGTTGTACTTTGTCCAACTCAAATATGTGGATTTATTTTTTCACTTTCTCTGTTGGCATTTTAGGTTTGTATTTCTTCATAAGTATAAGGTTGTTTAGCAAATGAAGCACAACATATTTTAGTATTAGCATGAATGTATTTGCTTGTATTTTAAATAGCTTATAACAGACATTTGATTCTACATACAAATAAAGACCACATCAGGAAGTCAATTGTGGTATGGTTGACACCTGTGTATACAAAACACAATATTTTTATTCATTTCAGCACAGCTAACCAGTGAAGAATAAAGAGGAAATTCTGTATGTCATTTGTATCAATTTAGTATATTAGCGATTACTATATGTATGTCTATGATTGTGTGCATTTTATAAATCTAATAGATCTATTTTTATAGATCTAATTTTACTCTAAAATTTATTTCATTAGATATTTTATATCTTTATTCTTACAAACTGAATTCCATTCAGATTTACTGTCCCAAACTATAGTTTCTTTGACAAATGATCATATTACAAATTAATTTTGTTTAAATTTCAAATTATTCTAATATCATCTGACAGGGAAATTATACTGCCCATTATAGAAATTTTGAACACTCCCATTTCTCTCTAAGTCTATTGTTCTATGCACCATCACTTCAAAAGACACAATTTTGTTGAAATAATCAATGTCTTGGGTGAGAGATACTGTGCTTAAACTCAATTATACTGAGCACAGTTTTAGTTCCACTACTTGCATTATGGAGTTAGGAGTATCACTATTTCAAGATTAGCATCAACTATATAAGCCATTTCCAGGTATCCTGGACTCTGTGAGACTGTTTCAAAAGCCAAAAAAAAAAAAAAAAGTGTATGATGCAGAAGTAAATATTAGATAATGTATATGTTTTACACATTTTCCTCAGAGATAAACTTTTTTTAAGAGCCGTACAAACTGCAACTAACTGACTCAATACTAACTGTACTGAAATAATCATAAATTTACCCAAACAAATTAGACAAGTGCTTTTATGAATTATATTAAACTGTTAAAATTATATTCCAAATATGAATTTATTTTGGAATACTTAAATTACAATGTTTCTTATGACAGAGATCACGTATCTTTTATGACTACAATTCAAGCAAATGCTTCTTCAATGACTGAACCTTTTATGTCAGCACTGCAGAAGCTGAGGTAGGAGGATTGAAAGTTAGTTGTGACCTTGTGCTATGTACCAAGACGATGTCCTGAGAAACTAAAAGATGCTAGGAGTGGTGACATTTCTGTTATCCAAAATTCTAAAGACAAGAGGATCAGCCTGCAAAGAGAGCATGGCCTACCCAGTGACCTTGAGCCCATCCTGTGCTACATAAAACACTTGTTTTTTGTTTTTTGTTTTTTTTTTTTTTTGAGAAGAAAAAACTTTATTAAAGTACAAGGGTTGAGCCAGATGGGAAAGTTTAGATGCTGCAGGCACTGTCCTGATTAGCATCTTATGCCCATTCCGATGGCCATGAATGTGCCAAAGGTGCCGCCACTCTGCATCATGGTCTTCCCAATGCCGCCCATCAGCTCTCGACCCCGCATTCCGATCCTGAGACAAGAAAAGGTGCCGAAGAGCGCCCCGGCCGCCATACCCACGGCGCACCCCATGACAAAGCCCATCTTCACGCGGTCGAAGCAGCTGGGACTGCCCGTAGGGACCCACGGCCACCGGCATCTCGCTTTCCGCCTCGGTTGCTCAGCTCCACGTCTCTCCGGAGGGCGGAGGGCTGAGGGCGCTCGCAGCCAATGAAAAAACAAACACCGGGCCGAGTCCTCTCAGTGTCGCTGCATGTTACCAGGAAAATTTGGTTCCACCCCTGGAGTTCTTAACATCAGAAATTAAGGACAGATACAAAAGGATTGTCTAGACAATCCTTGACCCATCCAGTGGGTCAGTCAACGGGGGTCTAGAAGAGAAGGAGTGAGGGGAAGGGACAAGAGACCCAAGGAATGGAGACAAGACACATTGTGACCAAGTCGAGTTTACTGCAGGTTCAGACACAGAATATAAAAGGTAGGCGTAAGAGGAAGTGTTTGCAACAATGTTGCATAAAGGAACAAACATGCTGTTACAGATCATTGGGATTAGTCAACACTAGGGTTCAAGGAACATCCTGTTTACGGAACATTTCATGGTTAAAGTTAAACTGACTTCCCTACGGCTGACTGAATGACCTTGAGAGGGGGCCCAATGGAAAATTACTACTTTGGCTGAATAGAATAAACCGGATACCTGACATTGGTCTAGGGACCCCACAAATCCTTTTGTTAGAATTTAAAAGAAAAAAAAAAAATATATCAAGGCAGAAAATTGTAATTCCTGCCAGCTGCCAGCAGGAGGAGACAACCAAGAGGAAGAAATTCTCTGCCCCCCCAGCCACCACCTGCACCCTTTGTTTTAATCCTGTCTGAATGTAAGCCACTTGAAAACAAAAGGGACTTGTTAGGAGGGAATGTCAGGGAAAGAGTAACCCACAGTGCCAGAGAAACTATGCTTTAAAGGGAGAAAGAGGCTTACATTCTTTGAAAAGTAATCGGTTGTGGCCTTCTGTTTGCACACCGCACTCTATTGTGTAAGGAAACTTCACTAGTAAGAATTGAAAGATGGATTCATTTTCTCTCTGCTCCTCATTCTGCTACGTTCCATGAGCCAAGATGAAGGAATGGGATCCTCCAGAGTGCATATCCCTGGATAGGATTCCTACTTCATCACCGAAGGCTCAGGGTTCATTGTGGAAGAGGGGGCTAATTGATAGTAAGAGCCAGAGCTGGTTCATGAAATAAGGGAGCAGAGGCTTACAGACAGCTACAAGAACTTGTGGTGATGTTGGTATCAGGCAAGGGACCCAGGCCAACTCAGACATGGTCTGAGTGGAGAGGAGAAATGGGAGGAGGACTGGACCTAGACTGAGAGCTACAGGAGACTGATTACTGTTGAGTGAGGAACATTACGCTTTATTTAAGATGTCTAGATTTGTTGACCAGACTCCAGTGGATAAATTTACACAGAAGGACATATGATTCAAAAGTTTGACTAGATAGGACTTAGATGATGTAATGTGTGAGATCTGATGGGAGGTTGAGATATGGGGGGGGGCTAAATTTGATAGAGCATACTTGTATGAAATGTAAAAATGCTCAATTTAAAAAAGGAGATAGAAAAAAAAATTAATAGTATTCACAAGCTCCTGAATTACTTAGAAAAGCAGCAAACATAAGACAAGTGACTTGCTCAATCATGTCCCTGGCTGATCAGAAATTCTTGCAGTTGTGGAGGTACAATGAGTCACTTCCTTTTCATTCTTCTTCACATTTTCCCTCTTTTTTCCCCTTCTTTCCTATTAATCTAAACCATTATTTTGCCTTCCCTTTTATTCCACTTATAAGGGCTGGTATGATTATTTTGGACTGATTGTGATAACGAAAAAATGGTGCAGTGTTTCAGTGCTTTCAACTTGAGAACACCTGCAAAGCTATGTTTCTTGTGTAAAATAACATACTCAGATATTCTTGGGGTAAAGATAAGTTGTTACTATTTTTAGTCAAAGACTGATGCTAAAGTTTATGCCAGTACTGGAAGAAAAATTTGCAGAACTCTTTGGTGATATATTATTTCATTTCTATTGGGAATTAGTTGGACAGATAAATTGCAATACTGCCTTAGATTGACCTTAAATCTTCCTAGAATAAAATGCCGTTCAAGAGCAATGTATTTTACAGCAGCTTCCTGTATATTAAAATAAATTTTGTGGACACATGAGTTTGCATCATTTTCCTTAATTTAAATTACACTCAATTTATTCATTGCTATTGACTATCAATTTTCAAAGCACTATTTATTATAACTCTAGTATAGTACCAGCCTGTTATAAAATGAGTCAATCAGGGAGTAGCTACACATGCACTTTAAAAGTTTCCTCAAGCACTCTTGAAGCTCCAAAGCACACAAACAAATGTGACCATAATATTGGAAGCAAAGTATAAAATTATTTCTATAATGAGTCTACAATTTAGAAATTCAAAGGTTAACATAATTTTATATTGTCATATGAAAGTGAGTATTCCCTGTAGTTTTATGAAATAAGGAAAAAAATAACAATCCTTGAAAGTATCTGAATTTACAAGTCTCTTTCTGGTTAGATACTCAGTTGACCGGCATACTGATATGGACCGTGTTTTCAGCGTCCACTCAGAAAATGGCTCTATTTTCACTCTGAAGCCCCTGGACCGGGAATCATCCCCTTGGCACAACATTACCATTACAGCTACAGAGATAAGTAAGTTGTGGGCATAGCTATCTGAACGTGTTATGCTTTTATCAAGGTGATAAAATAATGTATCTTTTATAAATATAGTAGACTATAGTAAAATCAATACAGTATTAACAAGATCTGAAAAAACAAATTATAGATATGGGTTTTTTAATTATCTTAATGATTAAAGATTATCATATAGTTTCCTTTTTTATTTATTTATTTTCTACGTGTATGAATGTACTGTCTGCATGTAGGTTTGTGCACCCGTGTCGTGCAATGCCACGGAGGTCAGAAGAGGGTTTCGGATTCCCCTGGAACTGGAGTTCTCCTGGAATTGGGGTTACAGACGGTTCTTAGCCGCCATGTGGGTGCTGGGGATCGAACCCGGGTCCTCTGCAAGAGCAATCGGTGCTCTTAACCGCTAGGCTATCTCTCCAGCCCATCATAGAATTTCCTTTTATAATAAAAAATTGATGTTCTTTTACAAGTATTAATAGATATGAATTATAATTTAACCTTATAAAAATCATACAAGTCCACGGATATTGTCTATTTTAAGTAATTCTTCATAGTCAATTATATTTTGACTCTTTTATTGTGATTTTTTTCACATCATATAAGTAAGTTGAGCTATTCAGCAGGCATCCAAATAGTCAGGATTACCACAGAACTTATCAGTTGCTCCATTACAAACGTCGGTGATGGTTCTATTGCTGCTCCGTAAAATACATAGCATTCTTATAACTGTTCTTGTTCCAGATAACCCAAAACAAAGTAGCCAAATTCCTGTATTCATCAGAATTCTTGATATAAATGATCATGCTCCAGAATTTGCCACGTACTATGAAACATTTGTTTGTGAAAATGCAAAATCTGGCCAGGTAAATAAAATTATTGTAAACTTTATAAGTTTATTTTTAAAGACATTTCTTTGCTTACACAGAGTCTTTCATATTGTTGTTATTTTACTTTTATATCTATTTATTAAAGAACTCGCAATGAACTTTAAAAACTGCCAAAAATATTCTATCATGAATATAGGATAATAAAGAAATTATAACATGTTATAAAGCCTTCACATACAATCATAATTAAGTCATGTTGAATTATATATACCAATGTCATGAGGATATGTTTTTAATAAAGTTATATATGCTAAGTATTTCTGTGTTAGTATTTATGGAAACAATGTTTTTTTTTTTATTGTATTACATTAAAGGACTCAGAAGGATAATGTTTGATCTAAATGACTTTGTATTTTTAAATTTCTTACTATTAAACTGAAAACATATTCCCTTAACAGCAAATCATAATTTTTATTTTGAAATAGCATTTGAATTTCTAATGTATCTAAATTTAGTTTAAGTGAAAGTAAACCATTATTTTTTCTGAGAAGTAATAGTATTTCCCACCAACTATAACCAACACACAGATGTTTTTAGATATGTCTTTAAGGAAAAGATAGGAAAAATATTAAGAATCATCAACAAGTAACCATGTGTTTTTCTGAAACAAAACGAAATAGTCATTTTACTCCCATGAGCTTGTTATGAACCATCTGTTTATGATGCTTCATCCTATATTAGAAGTTTAACTCCCAGAGTACATGTTACTGAAGAAGGTACTACTAAGGAATTAATTAAGTCTAAGTGATGTCTTGAAACGAGGGGTTCGATATGATTGCATCCTTCCGTAAGATACCAGAGATCTCATAATCTCAATTTCCTCTCTTCCCCTGAACTCTTCACCTTGAGAAAGGCTAGATGAGGACTTACAGAGAAGGCTGCAAGCAAGCCAGTCAAAAAGTCTGTCACATGTCATAATCATGCTAGCAGACTGATCTATAACTTCCAGCCTCAAGAATTATGACAAACTATTTTTCTCTTTCATTAATTACACAATCGTTGATGTTTTGTTATGAATGCCCAACTGAACTAAGACATATACATATTTACCATGAGAGAGACAGAGACAGAGGAGACAGAGAGAAAGAGAGACAGAGAGAGAGAGAGAGAGAGAAAGAAAAAGACAAGTAAGAGTGGATGCTAACACCAAATCCCCAGTTGACAGGCAAACTGAACAACTTTATTGTTATATTTCATTGTATCTGAAAGCAACTGTGATATTCTCATGAGAATCTTTTAATGGGCTCTAGAATTGCCCTACCACTTGTATTCACACATTATAATTACCATATATGAATGGAAGATACATATTCATATTCTATTCATATTCTTTTTACCTGCATGCAACTTTACTGTTAAAATGTGAATCTCTAAATGTGTTTAGGAATTAACCTATAGTTTATTTTCAGAATTCATAATTTTGATTTATGTGTGGACTGTATATATGCATATTTTCGAATAATATAAAATTAGGGGCTGGAGAGATAGCCTAGCGGTTAAGAGCACCACTGCTCTTGCAGAGGACCAGGGTTCAATCCCCAGCACCCATATGGCGGCTGAGAACCATAAGTAACTCCAATTCCAGGAGAACTCCAGTTCCAGGGGAATCCGACACTCTCTTCTGACCTCCGCAGCACTGCACGACACGGGTGCAAAAACCTATGTGAAGACAGTACATTCATACACATAGAAAATAAATAAATAAAATTTAAAAATATATTTAAAAATATATAAAATTAAAGGGAACAAAAAAAGAAAAAAAATCCAACAACAAAAAAAGAGAACAAGAAAGAGAAATAGAGAGAAATAAGATATGGGAATATAAAACTATAAACCTTTATATCTATGAGGCTGAGGCAGCAATATCAGGTGGTATAATCAAGCCTTGGCAACACACTGCAAACTGTATCAACAAATATGCAAAAAGCTCCATTGAAAATATATTTGTTTTGCATGTGGAAAATCCCTTCTCCTCATGCTTTTGGAGCAGGAATACATCCTACATGCTACAGTGAAAAAGGAGTTATCAGGGCTGCCAACCTTACAGTAGACGTTGAGTGGTAGTATTTTTTTCCTACATAAAAAAAAAGAAAATATATTTGTTTTTACCCACATAGCACCACTACATGAATTTTTCAATCCATAATTTTCTTTTTTTACACTGTAATAGATATTTCCACTGGTCATTAATTAATTATTTTTGTTTGATGCTCATTTGTGTTTGTGTGTGTGTGTGTGTGTGTGTGTATGTAAGTGGGAAGTTTCAGTTGGGGTGCACGTGTATGTTTTGTTGCACATGCCCATGTGCACATACATATCAAGATATTTTACCAAATAACTTCTCAAACAAATCACAAAATAAATGTTTCTCCTGCAAATCTTGTGTGATTACCCATTTATGTGGGTAATACAAGATTGTAAATTTCTTCCAAACTCTAAATATCTCATAATATTTTATTATGATTTTCTTTAAACTTTTGGTTGGCCATATTTGTTGATTATTGAAATGTGAAATTATTAACGCATTAGATGACTTAAAATCAGAGATATTTCTGTCACCATTCTGGTGATGAGAAATATAATGACAATGTGTCAATAGGCCTAAGAATATCTGAAGAGGTTCAGACAGGACCCTTCTTTGATACCTTGAAACTTCTTGGGGATGCCAGTAAGAACTTAACATTCTTTTTAGAATGTTGAACCTTATTATTTTACTCAAAATGTCCATCATTCAAATGTATATTTCTCTTTCTCTGTCCAAATGTGTCTCTTTTAAAGGAAATCAGAGCATTCCCTAATCCAGTAGGATTGCATTTCCACTAGGTAATTTTGTGCACTTGGTTTCTGTAAAATTTACTGTTCTTAGGGGAATGAACTTATCTTTTGGAGACTACAAGTAAATCTACAATAGACTAAATATGCTCGTTATGTACTGATATGTGTACATTCTACTAGGTAAATTTAATATTCTCCAAGTGCAAATGTTATTTACAAAGTAAAATTTGCACTGTTACTCCATTATCAATAGCAGCAAATCATCAATGTATTTTGAAACACTGATATGGATACTCAAAACATGTTTCAATCAGGCCCATTTGGTCATTGAAGAACAAGGGTCTGGAACTCTATCTAAAACCCTGTGTTTATAATTTTAAATAACCAAAAATTACATTTGTTAATCTTTAGATTAAGAAGCTCAACAAAAATAGTAGATGCTATGGGTTATTTTTCTTCTGTTGCACTACAATTTTCTGAAGAGAAAATATTAATCAGGTTTTGTTTTAAATTTTGTACTTTCTCAGAGTACTGGATTAAAACAATCAGGGCATATGTCAGTATTTCAGGGATTTGAATGAAATCATAATTTGTGTCATCTTGAAGTGGGAAACTATTTTAGTAGGTTGGTGTAGCTATACAAGATACAGAGTAACATAAAGAATGGACAAATTAACTACTATAAAATTCCAATAAGTGTTCTGTACAGAATGTTAAACTGCTGCACCTGGAATTTGTAAAACTGTTTATTTTCTTTAAAGAAAATTTCAAAGTAAGGGAAATTAAATGACCGCTGTTGCAAAACTCACAGATGGTGGTCTCAGAACTAAAGGAACAGGCATACTGATCTGCAGCTGAGTACTTGTCTTTATACAATTCTTTTTTTTTTTTTTTTTTTTTTTTTTTTTTTTGAGACAGGGTCTCCCTATAGCCCCAGCTGTCCTGGAACTCTGCTCTACCTCCTGTCTGATGCTACATCTTCTATTATGGCACACTTTATTTAGTCTGAGATCTAAGAAGTGTTATGAACTTGCAACTTAAACAATATTTACTCACCTGAGATATATTTTCATAGTTGTCTTTGAAAATTATATTGAATAAAAAGCAAGCAATTTGGTGAACTATGAATTATAAATATTATAATGTTCCAGTCCTTTAAAGTCCTTTTATGAAATGATATTTCATCCATTTGGAGAAAATGTATCAGTACAAATAATGGTCTGTGGTTCTGTTGAACATTTTTATCTTTTAAAAAATATTTTAATTATTTTTATTTTATGTGTTTGAGTGTATTGTCTGCATGTCTGTAAGTGCACCCATGTCATGCAATGCTTGTGGAATCAGAAGAAGGCATCAGATTCTTCTGGAACTGGAGTTACAAATGCTTATTAGTTGCCATGTGGGTGCTGAGAATTGAACCTGGGTCCTCTGTAAAAGCAATCCGTACATTTAGACACTGAGCCATATCTCCAGCCCTGACCATTTTATCTTTTAAAAGATATATTTCATGTTTATTCCTTCAGAAAATGGTTCTCTGATGGTGAAACAAATTCATAACCAAATGTTAATATACCACCTACACAGACTACTGCTTTAAAATAGTGACAAATTAGAATAGTTACGGAAAGAATCTAATTTTCCTTAAGGTGGAGTGTTTTAGTCTCCAGGAAGCTAAGGATGATAATTGAGATGCTTTGTAAGTTGATATTGAGAGGATATTTTCATTATTAATTAAATGTATCTATATAAAAGGTTAAATAGACAAAAACAATATGGTTGGCATGTTTTTTGAAAACTATATTTTGATTTAACCTTTAATTAGATCAAAATATAAGCAGTTATTGATTCACCCCAAGCACAGAAACATGTATTCGAAATGATCTTTTAAAATAAAGCGTTTTTTTCCCCTGTTTTGTAGGGTTAAATTAATGAATATTATTTTGTTTTAGCTGATTCAGACGGTCAGTGTAATGGACAAAGATGATCCTCCTCGAGGCCACAAGTTCTTCTTTGAGCCAGTGCCTGAATTTCCTCTCAATCCAAACTTTACTATTGTAGACAATAAAGGTAAACTATGAAATTTAAAAGTATGAATTACTAAGTTTCAAAATTAAATATGAAGAAGGGTGTCCTGGAATACTCCTTTAATACCAGTACTGGGGAGTTAGTGACAGATGAATGAAGAACTCAAGGTCATCTTCCAGTATGTATGGTTTGAGGGCAACCTACGCTGCAAGAGCCTATATCTCAATAAATAATAGACGGGAAAGAAGGAAAGGAGGGAGGACGGGCCTGAGGAAGGGAAAGGAGGAAAACTGTTGGCAGAGAGGGAAAAAGGGGTGATGGAAAAAGGGAGAGAGAAAAAAGTTGAGTGAAAAATGTATCCTAATGTTTTACTTTTCCTCCTCAGATAATACAGCAGGCATCGTGACTGGAAAAGATGGATACAGCCGAACCAAAATGAGTACTTATCTACTGCCAATTTTAATCTTTGACAATGACTATCCTATTCAAAGCAGCACTGGCACACTCACAATCCGTGTGTGTGCATGTGACAGCCAAGGAAATATGCAGTCCTGCAATGCAGAAGCCTTGATGCTCTCAGCTGGCCTGAGCACAGGTGCACTCGTAGCAATTCTGCTCTGTGTCCTCATTCTGCTTGGTAAGCTATGCCCCTCTCAAGCCACTCTCCTCAAAGACCCTATTCATTGCATAGGCATTGTGCAAGGAACAGCAAGCATTTGTCTTTTTAAATTAGAATTACTGACAATGAGATGAAATATTCCTGTTTTGATGTAAAGACTTAAAGCAAAGATGTAGTAACAAGTGTGACACTCGTTTTAAAGCATGATGGTATGGATACACATGGTCATAGTTCTAAGGAATCTATAACTTTTGTTATACAAGACAACACCTAAATAATATGACAAATTCCACTGTTTACTTCTGTGTGTGTTTGCGAGTGTGCATGGGTATGTATGCAGGTTACACTTATGAATACGCATAAGTGGAGGCCAAGGCTCAGCACCAGGTGTCTTTCTCTGTTGCTCTCCACCATATTTTTCAGACAGGATCTGTCAGTGAACCTAAAGCTCACCCACTTTCTAGAGTAGCTGGGCAGTGATGCCCTGGGGTCCCACCTGCCTTCAACTCTCACAGTCAGACCTACAGCACTATGCCATGATCAGCTTTTTTTACATGCCTGCTAAGGATCTGAACAAATTCATTCTTGTGGTGCAAGTTCATTAGCCCCTGACCTTCTACCTAGCTCCCAAATATCACATTTTAACACAGATTTTTCTATCTTACCTACCTCTCTTCTCTATTATTGTAAAAATTAAGAGTACTTCACCTATAAATATATTATTACTAGAAATGTAAACTATATAGTTATATCTCAGGTACGTTAAAGGAGCCATGACAAGATACTTTCCACAGAAAACATGTTGCAAAACACAACATTTCTGAGACACATAACTTAAAAGATAAAAATTCAGTTTCTACTATGTCATTGTGACACTGTGGTCATAGTAGCCCTCAATATTTTCCAAATAATGTCATGCTTCCAATAGCACACATTGTAATTGTGCATAGCCACTGTCTAACAGGGCAATGATTTAATTCAATTAAACAGTTGTTTTACTTCAAAACACTCCAAAATAATTTCTATCGAATATTCAGCCAAGATTCTCATGCTTAGGGAAGGAGAGCTAGCCAAGTTAATGCTCTAATGTTCATATGTGCTGGCTTCCTTTCACTGAAAATTCTTTCAAGTTCTCTGGATGAAATTCCTTTGGCCAGATGTCCTTGTAGGACTTCACTGGGGGGTTGCTAACAGTGAGGGGGAAACTTTCATTTCAGTCAAGGCGATCCAACTGTTTAGGAAAAATAATCTTGAAAGTGGTTTAGAACATAAGGCATCATTTTCATCACCAGGAGCTGTTCCCACCTCCACCTGGTGCCAAACAAATTCATCTCCTATACAGGATAATTTTAATCCCTATGGAAATTTTGACTGAGCTTTTGCTTTTAGCCAAGTTTTTGCATTTTATTTGGTCTATTTCAGAAAGTATTACACAGATACTTTAAAATAAGGTAAACATACATATTTCAATTTCTATATTAATTTAGTACATGGAGAAATATGTGCACCTTTTGATAAGACCAAAAACCCACAATTATCATAGCAATGTTTATTTACACATCTTAGGACATTTATAATTCTATTACCAAAGGAACATCACCTTTTCTCTTGGATAATATAGGAGGCTTAAACATGTATACTGCCCCTTTCAAATATATTACCTAGGTGTAGAGTAATTTTTTATAATATTTTAGTTAAAATTATTTTCATTTGCCACATTTTTTTTGAAATTATTTAACATTCTTCTGTCATTTAAATTCTTCACAGAAATTTTCTGACAAAATTACTGGATTTTACTATCCAAAGGGTTAACTTTTATCAAGATAGTGATATGTTCTATATAATGTAGGAACTCAGTATGGACTCACACTGTTAACTTTTGGAAAAATGCATTCCTCTTTTTTATCTTTTTAAATATTTTTTATTATTTTTATTATCTGTATTAGTGTATTGCCTTCATGTGTGTAAGTGCATCATATCGTGCAGTGCTGTGGAGGTCAGAAGAAGGTATTGGAATCCTCAGGACCTGGAGTTAAGGACAGTTCTTAGCTGCCATATAATTGCTGGGAATTGAACCTTGGTCCTCTGCAAGATCAGCCAGTGGTCTTAACTGCTGAGCCATGTTTCTAGCCCCCCAAAACACAAATCTTAGTTATGTCTACATTGTTATACAAAGTGAGGAACTAAAATATAAAAGATAGGGATTTTAAAATATTGATTGCACAGACCACCTTGGCAGTATGATGGATCTCTTGGATCTTGTTAGCCTAATATCCTAAATTTATGAGATTGAGTGAGCAGTTCAGGGATACAAGGACATTCACCTAGTATTCGTAAAGCTCTGGATCTGACCCTGGAAACTAAGAGAAACAAATAATACAAAATTTCAGGAATAAAAAAAAATACAATGGGAAATACTTAACTAAATTAAAGAAAACTACAAAAGGTCTTTATTAAGTCACAGATGCCATATATCACTTTATATCCATTCTTTGAAAAATTTGGCTTATGTATTTTTCAAAAATAGTGTTTATTTTTTTATATTTCCAAGAAGAACCTGAATATTGATCACTACCCAAAACTTTTGATAGAATTCTTGAAAATGTGTCTGGTGATTCTTTTTTTGTAATTTAATTTGTTTTTCTTTATGTGTCTGTATTTTCCTGCATGACTTTGTGTGTACTATGGGTGTGCAGTTATATACTTAAATGGCAACAGGATGTAGGTTCCCCTGGATCTGGAGTTTCAAGTGGCTGTTTACTGTCATTTTAGTTCTGGGAAACAAACTTGGCTCCTCTTTGAGAATAGTAAATGTACTTAAATGCTGAACTATCTAACTCCCCTTTAAGTGATTCCTTAAGACTTCTTTGTATCAATTGTGAAGGTTTAAGTAGACTTTGCTCTCTGACACAAAAGCACTAATGTGTAGGCCTTCATTTCACTTGTAGCATCTTCAATGAATGCATTGAAATTCAGTCTTAGTTTAAATGAATTTGCCTTTTGTAATTTTAATAAAAATATTAGCAGTGGACTTTGGGGTGCTTCTCAATGCTAGTGTGGTCTCCTACCATGTGCAAAGCCCAACACCACAAAATAGCACAATACAATGAAATAAAAATGCAGGAAATTGAGGGCAAAGTTTGCTAATTTCAGTGAAGCACACTGTCATTTTTTATTTCACTACTTTTCTAAGACAAGATCTCATTGCCCATCCCAGGAGGACTGAAGAGTGTCCCTAAATGATCCTCTAGAATACTGGGATTAGAGATGCATGATCATGGCTGGCTCACAAATAATTTTGGCAAGACATCTGACTTCCAAAAATAAATGAAAATCAGTTTTTATTTCTTCTCAAGTAGAGTTTAAATTTAGGGAAAATTTCTTGTTTGAATACATATTTTTGTGTATAAAATTATAAAATTTATTTTCAACAGAAAATTCATAATTATCTGAAAAAATGTAGGTTTATTTTAAACTTTATACAAGTGCATTTTACTGGAACTGCTTAGATGATTCAGTATGTTAAATTCTTGCCAAGGAAAATTGAGAGATGAGTTCAGACTTCTAACATGCAGGTAAAAAGCTTGTCACGTCTATACATTTTTAACCTCAGTTCTGTGTTGTCCAGAGCTGGGGAGGGAGACAGATTGATCTTTAAGGCCTGTGGACTATTCAGTCCAACTAACTGATAAGCCCCAGGCTCAGGGACAGATTACAACTCAAAATAGAGCAATTGAGGGAGACAAACCCAAGACCAACCTGAAGCCTTCAAACACTCGAACACACATCTGTACCTGAACACATATGTTCATATAAAAGCACATACATGTAAATAAATGTGCATATGTATACAAAAATGCACCATATTACATGAATATTAGGGAAAAAAAGCAGTTGTTAAATATATGTATAAAATGTACTATCATTCCTATAATAAGAAAAAAATAAAGCAACACTGGGAGCTGGAGAGATGCCTCAGTGCTTATGAGCACTGACTGCTCTTGTAGAGGGATGTGGTTTTGATGCTCAGGAAACACATGGTGGCTAACAACCATCCCTAACTCTAGTTCCAGAGAGTCCGATGCCCTCTTCTGGCCTCTATGGACATTGCATGATATTTTAAAAGAAAAAAATAGAGCACCTTATATAGGTGAAAAACCTTAATTTGTTTATAGAAAAAAATATTCAAATAGTAAAATAAAATACAGTATGTAAGGAAAATAACATTTTAGTCTCAGAGTTTCAGTACAACTGTAAAAATCCTAAGTGGCCTCAATTGCAAGACATTATCTTAACTGTTTTATAAGTACAACTTAAAGATGAGCTGCAGTCTGAAAATTATTTTCAGATTTTGAAGTTATATTTCAGATTTTCCCAAAATATTTCATAACCAGACCAGTAAATGAATTTATTTAAATATAAACTCCGGTATTTAATTAAATAAAATTTAAATACCATTCATACATATAATTTATGTATTTTGCATTCAACTATATGGGGGATGATTTACAGATATAACCTTAATTTTAAAATATTTAATTGTTTCTTTATTTGTGATAACGATATTTCTAAAATTTGAAGTAAACTACATTTGTTAGGACTGATATTTCAGTTAACTGCATATGACTATACGCAATAATTTTATTTTAACGATGATTGTAAGGCTACAAGCCAATTGTATTTGAGACATAAATTAACCACACTTTGGCATATTTCATTTTTAAACAATGCAGTTTTTTTTTATCTGAATTCAATCTGTAATCATAGAAGGAAATTCAAATTTATTGAGCCAAGTACATAGACTTTATCCAGAGTGGTCATTCTTTTTGCATTTAATCATGGAAGTGACATATTTCCTTATCTTTCATCAATAGTTCTAATCGTGCTGTTCGCTGCATTGAAGAGACAACGGAAAAAGGAACCTCTTATCATTTCAAAAGATGATGTGAGGGATAATATTGTGACCTATAATGATGAAGGAGGTGGAGAGGAAGATACACAAGCTTTCGATATTGGCACGTTAAGGAACCCAGAAGCACGGGAAGACAGTAAACTTAGACGAGATGTGATGCCCGAAACCATTTTTCAGATAAGGAGAACTGTTCCCCTGTGGGAAAATATTGATGTGCAAGATTTTATCCACCGGAGATTAAAAGAAAACGACTCAGACCCAAGTGCACCTCCGTATGACTCCCTGGCGACTTATGCCTATGAAGGAAATGATTCTGTAGCAGATTCGCTCAGTTCTTTAGAATCTTTCACAGCTGATTGCAATCAAGATTATGATTACCTTAGTGACTGGGGTCCCCGGTTTAAAAAACTTGCCGAGATGTATGGGGGCGATGACAGCGACAGGGACTAAGGGTACTGTGAAAGTGAACTGCGTTAGTAGAAATGCTATCTTTGATACTAGATTAAGTGCCCTGTATTACCCTTCTTGAGGAAATTTTTGAAAAATCAAAACTACACACACTACATAGGCGTTGACTTAGTTAAGGTTTCCTTAATCAGTAAGTTTCTGTGAATGAATATGAATGACATAGATTTTAAATCAATAATAATAACCAGTACACCTTCTTTGCCTAATAAGCTTGGAAAGAAACTATATCATATCAATAATCAATACAAATTCTTAAAAGGCTTTTTTGTGCCTTTTCTTAGTATAGGAAATTTATAAATGTTTTCTTAACTGACTTTCAGTCACATTTACTATTAAATTAAACATTGTCCAACTGCTTTGTAAATTAATATGAAAGTATATATACCTGAAGAAATAAGAATGACTATTACTGCCATATTTATTTAGTTGAAAGATGTCTTTGTGTTAATTCACTCATATTTTTATAAATGTATATTTATATTTTTGTATTTTTATGAAATAAACTAGGATTTATAAAAACAAATTTCATTTTATTTAATTCCTTGAAGCAGTTGATCTCACACCAGGAATGTTTTACATCTCTGAGTGTAAAACATGACTTACTCAGGGGAAAAAAAAAAAAACAGCTAAGAATTCACTGCATGGGATATAGAGTTAAATGAGATGGAACTAAGAAAGAGCTTTGGTACAAATTGTTATTTTTCTGTTTCAATGATTTAAATGTGGACTGATGTTTATTGAATCAGTAATGTCTACTCATGGATAGAATATGAGATACATTTGGATTAATAAATATTATATATACTATATTATATATTATATAATTATATAATATTTTGTGGTTATAAACTGAGTTTTTGCAAGACTTTATCACCCAGTGGACTGTATTGAAAATAAATGAAGTCAAAGTGCTGATATGAGAAAAATCTAAAACTCACTTCATAAATACTTCTTTCAGATTGAAAAATGGTAATTATGATTGTGTGTGTGCTTCAGTCTCTCTGTGCTCTCTCTCCTTGGTCAGGAAAATCATGAAATATATAAAAACTCTGTGATGCTTTTATAAAATATATATTGAAAATACATATTTTATTATTTTTAATTAATTAATTTTCATTTTATGTGTATAGGTGTTTGCTTGGATGCATGTAAATGCAGCACATGCGTGCAGTACCCACAATGGCCAAAATTCAGATCCCCTGGAAATGGAGTTAGATACTATGTGGGAGTGCAACACTGCACCTGGGTTCTCAGCAACAGCAGCCAGTTTACTTAAAGAGCAGAGCCTTTGCTCCAGCCACTGTTTTGTTTTGCTTTGCTTTGTTTTTTAATGATCATTTTACTGAGACCTCTCAACTTATTTTATTTGAGAAAATCTTGAAAATATTAAGGCCATATGGAGACAATTTAATGAGCTGTTTTCTAATAACTAGAATTATCTATTAAATATAAGAAACCTACCTTAAAACATGAGAAGAAACAAGAGAGAATTCCCACATCTAGGGAATTTCTAAATCGTTGAAAGGCCACCAGACTGCAACTTGCCCTTCTTTGGTGGAATATGCAAGCTGAACGCAGATGGTAAGATATTTCACAGAGTAATTGTTTTCCATGACAAGAAGTATTCATTTTCTTCTTTAATCAGTTATTTAGGGAGCAAATAATAGGATTTGAAAATTATATCCATAAATTTAATATTGGCTAGTTTATGACTATAACATTTAAGGCAGCAAGTATTTCCAACATTATAAGCAGGTAATTATGTGTTATATTACTATCTGTGGAAAGTCATGAATAATAACAATACATTTATTGGCAAGATGTAGCATATATTAAAGATTTAATTTAACCCTGTTAAAGAATTAATTAATAATTGATTAAAAATCTATATTAACTCTTTCTGCTGATTGGAAATTTTCAGAAATTGAACAGCTTTCTTATTAGTTTTAGCTTGGAAGTCTTTATTTTTGTTTGGACAATCTTCATTTGGTTCAGAAAAGCTTTCTCCATTGCTGGGCAATCCCTAGCATGCATCAGACACATACTTAGAGTGATTCGAGATAATCAAAACTGAATCAGACAACTAGTGAGCACTCTTTGATCACTTCACTTTATAACTACTAGAGGGATAATTTTTAAGGATGCAGTTCTGAACATGCTTGTTTTGGCTGTATGTAATGGCTGCTCAAAACAGAGGTTTTGTGTGGAACGGGGCCTAGGTTATTGGTACTTGTATAGCTTGCTGGGAATTTCTAGGCTTTAAGTATTGTGTGTCCTCTATTTAACAGTCTAATGTCACCTATAAACCCACAATCATTATGACAGTGATATGGCAATACCACACAGAAGAAGATGAATCAGTTTAAATAATTACTTTTTATGTTTGAGATCAAATTCACGGCCCTTGTGTATGCTGACAACAGGCCATTTCCTTGATCAAGAAATTATAAATACCCTGGCCCAGCATCTGAGCTTCTGTCTCTATTCAAATTCTGTCTATGTCTTTTCCCTCTATCAATATATGAATTTATGTTTCAAATGATAATTAGAGCATGGACACTGAAATTCTCACACGCACGGCTTCTGTTTCCCCTTCTTTCTTATAGTCAATACATACAACCAAATAAGTACTCTATATTTTTATTGTAAAATTTCAGGAGTAACAGATCCCCATTTGCACACATAATTTTCACTCCTAATTTGTCTATATTGTCAAGCTTCCTAAATAACACTTTTCTATTGTAAATGAGAAACGATTAATGACATTTCTACCTTTCTAATTCCCCAAATCATTATTTTCCTCATTCTGTTATCCTCTGTATCCAATACTTTAAGATATTTCAGGTCGTTCTTTCGGTATAAGGTGATCTTAACACATCTTCTGCTATAATGATTATCTAAACATTTAATCTAAATTATTTAAAGGACTTCAAAGTACTTAAATTTTTTTAAATTTCATTTATTTTTGTATGTCTATGAATGTACTGTCTGGATGTAGGTCTGAGCACCCGCGTTGTGCAATGCCGCGGAGGTCAGAAGAGGGTCTCGGATTCCCTTCGAACTGGAATTCTCCTGGAATTGGGGTTACAGACGGTTCTTAGCCGCCATGTGGATGCTGGGGATCGAACCTGGGTCCTCTGCAAGAGGTCTGTGCTCTTAACCACTAGGCTATCTCTCCAGCCCCACTAGGCTATCTCTCCAGCCCCAGTATTTAGATTTTTTTAAGACTGCATATTACTTTCAGAGAAAACACAGCATATATGTGTTTGCCAAACTTTTTCTTGAATTGGACCGAGGGCCACATTTATCTGTTCAAGTCATGCAGATTAGTTTTTCACTGTAGCCATCTTCACAGAAGTCTCTAAGGACACATCCAGTCAGAGCTCCATCATCTCTCTGATCTTTAGTCTATTTTTCTTAACTTATTTCTCTTCAGTTTCCCTGGGATTTTTATAGTTGCTCCAAATGGGCAGAAATTTTTCCATTGAGATACAGTTACTTTCCTTGAAAAAGATTTCCCCAAGGCATCTATAAAGATAATCGTCCTTTCCTTTTATGTGCTATCTCTAAATCCACTTTGTTAGTAAGGACATGGTTTGACACACTTTAAAATTGGAACTTCACTCAGCCATTTCTCTCTTTCCCATTTTCAAAGTATTATAACACTTGTAGCCATTCAAAATAATGTATAACTTGTTTCTAATTTGGTTCCTGGTCTCTCTATACCTTCTGAGAGGCTTAGACATTTTCATCCAAAACAAATTCTATTTTTATTCATTAAAATATTTAAAAAGAATGATTAGTGCCCAATATCATATTTCAATACATCACATATTTGTCAAATGTTGAGTAACTTCCTCAAGGTCTCAATAAGACCATTTCTTTAATTGGATAATATATTACAAATTCATAGGAGAGTATAAGACAACTCTGAACACAAAAAGGAAGTGTATTCCAAGTCATACTGACATGCTCACAGCTGAGATGATGATATTCAGCTAGACTAACAAATCCAGTAATTCTTTGCTTGAGTCAACAGTTTTTAATGTGTATATCTGTTTGGGCTACATCTATGTAAACACGCCCATGTCATTCAATGCCCAAAGAGGGCAGAAAACAGTGTTTGAGACCTGGAATTAAGGACTGTTTGTATCAGTCCTGTAGATACTGGGACTTGAACCCAGATACTCTTCAAGAGCAACCAGTGCTTTTAACTACTGATTCATGTCTGTAGCCTGTGCTTAGTAAGTTTAGAACTTAAACTATTGATATTTTCTTTTGAAAATTTACATTAAAATTATGAATAATGTAATATATGTTTCATTAGAGTTTTATATAATGAATATTATGTCAATATTTTATCGATAAGGAATGGGGTAATGATATTCTGAATTTTAGATTATGAATTCCAAATAAAAGCCACCACAAAGAAGAGAAGAAATGTCTTTCTCTTCAGTAACAGTAATTCCTTTAACAAAGACCTCATAGTGCAGATCTCTACACAGTATTATTTTCCATTTGGGCTGCGGCTGATTCCAAGGAAAGTAAATGAATTTAAAGAAAATTAATTATTAAGTATCATTGTATTTGAAATGGAAACACTACTCTTGCCCAAAGCCATTTGTAAATGTACAGTCTAATAAATGAAACTCATTAAATCTACATACTAAATAGGATCCTGTAGTCATTTTTGTTTTGAGAAATTCATGTGAGCTTAAAGCACTGTGGAAAAAAATGTTAAAGGTCACCATATTATCAGCATTAAAAATTAAGATACTAGATCTATGAATCAATGTTTGTGGAATTTACTGAGGAATCGATCAATGAATTTAAGCATACTATACTTATATAATTTTCTAATCAATGTAATTTTATAAAACTCCTATTCATTTTTCCATGATTTTTCTGTTAGAAATTTGCATTATGTTTCCAAATATCTAGACAGATAATATTAAAAGCAATCATTTTTTAACACATGTAACCTAAATAATTTTTGCACATGTTCTGTCCTTCAGGATGCATAATTTAAGTATAACCAACATATACATGCTAAGGATTACTGTGGTTTCTCTGCTTAATATTGTTTGGTTTTTCAAACTCTTCTTACTATCAATTTTACCTCATATTCCTTACCATTAATTTAAATGTCCTCTCTAGAATTTATACACACAAAAAATATACAGAAACATTTTCATATTCCCTAATATGCTTCTCTGATTTAAAATCCCAGCGAGCAAGCAGCTGCCATCTTGTTAACACTTTTTTTAGGCGTATACAAACCAATGTTTACTCATCTCAGTTGGGAATTAACAACAGAAAAAGAAAAGTTTCCACTGAAATCTAGTTTAGTTAGCCATGATGTGGATTACAGGACCATGAGAGGGCTCACAAAGGCAGATGCAACACTGAGAAGTCAGCCACAGCTTGGATGGCTCTCATGAAATCTGCTTACATAGATGCCCTGCCTAACTTGCAGGTAGAAAAACAGACTGTCATTCTCCTCTCTCTAGCCAATCCTCGTCTTGTATAACCATCTGGAGGGCCCTCGTAAATCTAAGTTTCATCATTCTCAGGCTTGTAAACTTTGATTGTCTGAGTCTAACCGGTTATCTCTTCCTTCTTGGGGGGAATGTTTCAATTCTAAGAGAGATTTGCTAAACATACCTATCTGTCTGGTCCTAAGTGCTCATTTTACAGGTGAGACTTCACTATCAACCTGGAAATTTGCTAGAACACTCCTTCAGAGCTGGAACACATCCATAAACAGATCAGACCATTGAGTCTTCCAACTGTAGTATTTATGTAAACAAGCTCCTTCTAAGATAAATGCAATCTGGCCCTAGTAAGGAGAAATGGAAAGGAGCAGCCACCTTTGGCTACTACTAATCTTTTAAGCTAGTGGAAGATTACCTTTCTCTAGCCTACCCGTTAGCACCCAACACATTCACCAGATAGGGAACTATTGATTCTACTGTTGGACCTCTCAGCCTGACGCTTGATTAGCTCTCCTCAGTCATTCCCACTAGGTACACCGTAATCACTGGTCATGGAGCTGCTGACTCCCATGCTGGTCTTTACAAACTGGCACTGGATAGGTTCTCCACAGCCACTGCTAACACTCAGCACTAACAACTCAAGCCTGATGGTCTTTCACTTACACACACACAGATTAATGGACTGGCGATCTTGTCAGGTGGTAGTGAAGATCTGTTTATTGTATACAGCACCACCCTTACGGAGAATAAGAAAATGATTCCAAATAAATGAATTCAAGGAACTTAAAGAGGATATGAATAAAAGACCGAATGAAGACTGAGAAAACACAAATGGTTTGATGAAATAGTGAAACAATTCAAATTATAAAATTAGATTTCAGTAATGATATATAAATATCAAAAGAAATGCCAAATTGGTGTGAAACTTGAAATGAAAAACACAAGAGGTCAGAAAAAAAATCTTAGAGGAAAGCCTTACCAGTAGATTGGAAAAAGTAGAAAAAAGAATACCAGCTCTCAAGCACAAAGTAGAAGAAATGAAACACTTAGAAAAGGAAAATATTAAATCTAAAATCACACAGGCATGACTATAAGGAAACAGTCTCCCAGGTTACTGGGAACTTGTTCATATGAACTTGCAGCAATGCACAAGACCATGAAAACACTATAAGACAAAAAACAAAACAAAACAAAACAAAAAAACATAGAATTGTGAAAATGGTCAATGGGTCCCATTTGTAGCCGAAGACCTTTTGGGAGCTCATCAAAGCTGATCAGAGATGACCTTGCTTAAGGGAGTGACACTAGGTAAGCAGAATAGGCTACAGTGGATAAACTCCACCCAGGGACATCTGGAGAAAATCTTTATTGAAAGGCCTTAGCGTATATGACAGAATGCATGAAATCCTATGGGCAAGCTATAGGGTTACAGATAGAGGAGGTGTCTAAATATGATTAAGAGGTATTGTAGGGAATACAAAAATTCAACACAAAGTATATTAAAAAAGAAATAAAAAAATACTGCAACAGCACATGCAGGATCTCCATGACACAATAAAAGACCAAACCTGATTTATAGGTTAAATATTATTTAAATAAGTAAAGAAAAAGGTGAAGAAAATCAGGTCAAAGACACACAAAATATTTTGCACGACCTGGGTGCACAAACCTTCATGCAGACAGTACACTCATACACATAAAAAATAAATTTAAAAAATTAAAAAAGAAAATTAATAAAATCAAAGATGAAATAGAAAATATCAGCATAGTAATTAAGAAAACTGAGAGAATATAAGAACATTCTAAAATAAATATATTTATGGGCTGGAGAGATGGCTCAGTGGTTAAGAACCCAGACTGCTCTTGCAGAGGACCTGGGTTTTATTCCCAGCACCCACATGGCAGCTAAGAACCATCTTTAACTCCAGTTCCAGGGGAACCCGACGTTCTCTTCTGACCTCTGTGGCATTGCACAACATGGGTGAACTGACCTACATGCATACAGTACACTCATAAACATAAAAAATAAATAAAAATTAAAAAATAAAAATAAATATATTTATATATACTAAAGTGGAAAAACAAGAAGTGAAAGGTTTTATTATTCTCAAGGAGATAGAAGCACTAATTTAAAATATCTGAAATTAAAGAAAAAAACTTGAACAGAAGAATACAGTATAGGATTCCATCAGATGCCCCCAAAAGAGTTAATATCTATGTTCCTTAATTGTTCCATAATATGGAAAAGGAGGGAATGCTTTGAATGATTAAAAAAATACATTTCTTTCTTTTCTGAAGCACCGTGGAAGCTAGCCAGTAGAGATACAGCTTCATCATGGATAACAGCAAAGGACAGCAGCATTCAAGTGAAGAAATAGCAAGTAAAATGGGAAAACAAAATGGACTTTTTGTAACTGCTCCACAACGCGTTGTAACAACTTTGGCTGTTTGTTGATTCTGAGGTAAAGTTTGGATGGGTCAGAAGAACATCCTTCTCTATGCTTACCATGTACTACATGTAGTCAATAAAACTTCTTGAGCAATTAAAAAAAAAAAAGAAAATGGGAAAACAAATCTTTACCGACTATATTTGTGGCAGATGTTTGGTATCTAGAATATATACAGAACTCAAAATAAAATATCAGTAACTAAAAAAAACCAATTAAATATTAAGGCAAAGAATCAAAGAGAATTTTCAAAAAAAAGTGAAAATGGCTCAGAAATACATAATCTTATCTTATATGGATGGGTCTCTTGGTAAGCTCAGTGGATGGACCCATACTCTGAACATATAGATAACAAAGTTGATATAAATAACAGCATTGAATGAGGATGGGGAATTGGAGTAGGTGAAGAATGGGAGGGTATCTAAGTTCCATCAAACTCTTAGTGAAAGAAAATAATAATAATAATAATAATAAGAATAAGAATAATAATAAACAATTCAACATAGCTAGCCATTGTGGTAAAGCAAATTAAAACTTTTTTGAGATTTTAGTTTATACCTGCCAAAAGGACTAAGATCTGAAGTGGTAAGAAGTGGTATCTCAAGTGGTAAGAAATTATTGTGAGAATGTAGGGAAAGGGGAGCACTTACTCACTTCCAGCGGGGGAGAAAAGTGGTGCAGCCACGATAGAAATCATTATTGAAATTTCTCAGACCTATAAGTAGATCTACATTTGATCTAGCCTTATCACTTTTGGACATATACTCAAAGGTCACTGTATCCTATCCCTTGGATACTTGTTCAAAATACCCGGGAAAGGACCCAACTGATCTGCCCATTAGCTGACAAATGGAAAATGAATTAATGATACTGTGACGAATAATCTTTGTTGTCAACTGGACTGCATTTGGGATTAAGGGAAATGAAGCAATTTCATGATCAGATTATTGGAAGCTGGAAGATATATCCTAAATAAGGGGTTCACCTTCTGATGCCAGTCCATACAAAACAACAGGGCACGATGGAGCTTGTGCTTTTTTTCCTGTTTGCCTTCTCTTTTACTGGTGAGTTCATCTGGGGGCTATGCCATTCTTTCACTGATACTAGAAGCAACTTCTTCAGAGTCTAACTTAAACTGAACACTAGCAGATCTCAGGGAATCCTTCAGTCCTTCACAATTACATCGGCACTTTTGAGACATCCACCTTCATGAACTAAGCTACTACCAGATTCTCAGCCTCTCCTGTGTGGCATAACCATATTTGGACTAATCTAACTCTATCCTGTAAGCCCTTGTAATACTAAAAAATAATTACATACTTCCAACATACAGTAGAACTGAATGCAGACATCCATTCCAAATGGGAGGAACAGGGGTATAATAAGAAAATACCAGACCTAAACAATACCAGAAACCCAGCAGGGAAAACAGCACATCCTGTAGCTCTTTGTCTGACTTCTGGGACTTTATTCCAAAATGTTTAGTGGCTCATCCTCTTAAGCTTTGATGCATGTAGCGGTTCATCTCTTTCATGGGCTGATAGAGCTCCCTGGTACAACTCTAGATGTCCTTGATCTCATGGCTTTAGCATCTTGGGGGTCTCACCTGCCATCCAGGCTTCATTTTCAGTTTCATGCAATGGTTTGTCAGGGTTTCTGGGCCTCTCAGGACCTTCCTTATGCAGGAACATTTCTGCTGTAAAATGCATGTCTACTATGATTTTCTGAAATTGGGGAGAAAGAACCGATGACCCTTAACTCTTGCAACTCTTCATGCCTCTAAAGACACAACCACATGAAAGACAGGATGAAGTTCAGCTGTCAGCCTCGAGTAGACTCTGGCCTGCTACATCCACAATGCTAGCTTTTCTATGCTCTGTGTTTTTTTTTTTTTTTTTTTTTGGTTTTTATTGATGCTTTGTGCATTTCATACATTTTTCCAATTCAGTTCAGGCTTATTTCCCTTCCCTCCCCCTCCCACCCCATCCCAATCATGCATTCTGCCATACTTCCTGCATCTTCTTTTTTTTTTTTCATTTTTAGCTATAAGTGATAATCCATGAGTACAAGCATCCTTCATGCAAAACCTATCTGCAGGCTGTTGTGCCCAAACACCTACAGCCCCACCATCCAGTGGGGGGTGACAGGTTGTTTGTTCAATCAAGTTGATCAAATGAGTGTCCAGACTACATTGCTGTAGTTTCACCATTCACCCCAATCGCAGCCCTTACATTCTACCACGCCCCCTCTTCCGCAGGTTGTTCCCTAGGCTTAGAAAAGGGGCACAGGTGGATGAGAGGTAAAACAGTCCACTCTCTCTGGAGCTGTTGACTTGGACTCTGGTCAATTCTGGCTGTTTCCTTTCATGGGCTGACAGTTTGTCCAGGAATAACCTTTCGATCCTACTAATGAAGAACAAGCTGTGTTTTATAGAAGAAAATCCCTCTAGCACTTTCCTTTCAGAAGATGAAGGATTAGCAAGGTGTATTTTTCCCCTGAAGATACACTTTCCGTTATGTAAATGCACCTCTCCTTAATAGCCCTAATTTCCTTCTCAAAGACAGCCCCTCTTTCAGCATAAGCCTTAGCTCCAACCTGAACTTTCCTAGTGCTCTTTTACAATTGAAAGTATACATTCTACACTTCTTTCTGCCCAGATCCTCTTTTCTCATTGTAGATATCCATAATATTAACCAACAATTAAGACACCATTGATCATAGGTATAGCTGCAATGAAAATTCCTCTGCTAAATAACTTAGTTATTTAGTTACAGCCAGATGCTTTGCAAAAATGTTTCATTTGCTACTTTAGTCCTAATTTTCCCCTGGAAATGTATTGTTCTCAGCGTTACTATCTCCCAGGCTCCTACTAGAACAACCTATTAATGTCTACTTACAGTATCCCTCTGCTTTTCTAATCCAAACTTCCAAATTCTTCTACATTCCTAAAGAAAACCCCATGTCAGGTTCTTCACAGCAATATCCAATTCTACTGCCACCAGGAGAGTATTCACTTTTCTGTTGCTGTGGTAAAACACCAAGGACAAAGGCAACTCCAGTTCCAGGGGAATCCAACACCCTCTTCTGACCTCCGCGGCATTGCACGACATGGGTGCACAGACCTGCATGCAGACAGTACGTTCATACACATAGAAAATAAAATAAAAAAAAATAAAAAAAATAAAATAATAATTTAGTTCATGAGTCTATAATGGTGAGGGAGTCATAGGAGCAGGAGAAAACTGAGTGATCACATCTTCAAGAAGACACAGGAAGCAGAAAGGGACGGAAACCTGGCAAAAGTTAAGAACTCTAATACACCAGTAATGGGAAGAGCATATCTTCTAAAACCTTTGAAACAATGTTACCAACATGGGACAAACTATAAATGTACTTAGACCTGACAGGCACATTCTAATTCAAACCACCACAGATATATTTACAAAACACAAAATAATACAGCTCTTAGAAAAAAAAAAGTGAAATAAGCATTTAATTGTGTGGAATTAAATCTGAGGTAACCTAGTCCAAGAAAGATGAAAGTTAGATGCACTCTCTCATAATTTTTTTTCTAGCTTTGAATTTTTAGATGTTTATTTCAACTGAAAAAAACCATAAAAATTGAGAAATGATGAAGGCAAAAGTAAGCAGTTAGTGTTCATAATAGGAGAGATGGAATATAGTGATGTAAAAGGATAAAAGAAATAATGAAATAGAAAATTTTCAATGGAGTAGCAAATGTGAAGACAGGGTAGTACAGTAATTATGGATGGGGTTAGCTAATACTAGTGTCTTTTAAAATGTCATTTGTATTAAAACCTTTGCAGCACCTAGAAGGTAAGCTTCGTTAGGAATCATTAAAAATAGTTGTTACTAGTAGGATCCACAGAGGGGCCTGATGTCTGCAGCAATCTGAGGCATTTCTTCCCTTCAATGCCCAGAGGAGTCAATCCTTCTGCTGGCACTTTCTGGTACATCCTACTCACTGCAAAGCTGCATTTTCTTTCTCAGCCATTAAGTTGGTGATACTCTGGCCTGTTGGAACATACAAATCCTTTCCCGTAGTTAGTTTTAAGATTTGGGTTGCAAGGTTTTTTGACAAAAAGTTTTCATATCTATCTATATCCCCCTTTTTTATTAAAGGTTTTTATTTTTGACCCATGGTCTCAAAAAAGCAGTTGTTTTATACATACCTATAGGGTGAATCAAGGCACAATTTCATCAAGTTCACCCATGCTGTTTTGGGTTAACTCCCCCCCCATAGAATAAAGGAGAAATATGATGATGATGAGGTGTTCTCCAGCGTGAGATTGGAGTCACTGCTTATAGAGGTATTCTCTTGTAAAATCAGTAAAACTGCCTTCTTTAATTGACTAATGGACATAGAAACTCTGAAAGGATTTTCTCTATTCAGAACCAAATATAATGCTTAAGTCTCCTTAGCGTGCACTTAACAAAAATATAATACAGGAGCTCTGACATCAACAATGGATTATTCTACAAGGAGTGTTGGCCAGGGGATCAAGCCCCCACAAATGGTAAAGGCTCCTTGCCTCCAAACTGGGATATCTGCAGGAAGAGAGGCGATAGGCCTGCGTTGAAGACCTGATAAAACATGGAAAGATGTATGGAGACCACACTGCAAGTATACAGATGGTCTCTTGGATGCCAGAGAGTGTTTACCAAGGACCACTAAAAATAAAGCAATAAGGTCTCCTTGGTCAAGCAAGACTCCTCCATTAGCACCAGCTACACCTCATCTGCCTGGAAATACTGTGCAGCAGTGGCAGCCATATGTCTGTATATCCAAAATGTAATTGGCTATTAGCTCTCTCCTTGGAGGAATAACCACGGCTGATGCCACAAGTTACATCTCTATGTTAGGAGATGTTATAAACCACACGAAACCCTGCATATTAACAGAAGAAATGTAAATCAGAATTAACCACACCATCAAACATCTGTGTCTTACCAAAGTAACCTACCATAACATTAGTACTTTTAAATACCTATATATCTAATTGTGTGTACTCATTAGTAGGATCGAAAGGCTATATATTATTTACTGTTTAATACCTAAATATTAATTGCATGTGCTTCATTAGTAGGATCGAAGGTTATTCCTGGAAAAACTGGCAGCCCATAAAAGGAAACAGCCCGAACTGACTAGGACCAACATCAGCTCCAGAGAAAGTAGAGTGTTTTTCTCTCATCCACCTGTGCCCCTATTCTAAGTCTAGGGAACAATCTGCGGAAGAGGGGGCATGGTAGAATTGTAAGGGCTTCGATTGGGGTTAATGGTGAAACTACAACAATATAGACTGGACACTCATTTGATCAACTTGATTGAACATACAACCCCCCCTTCAGGATGGTGGGGACCCTGGTGTGTGTGGGTTTGGGCACAACTGCTTGCAAATTGGTTTTACATGAAGGATGCTTGTACTCACAAATTATCACATTATTGTTAAAAAAAAATAAAACAAAACAAGACAAAAAAGCAGAGAAGATGCGAAAACCTATGGCAGAATGTGATGGCTGGGATGGGTAGGGTGGGTGGGGAGGGAAAGGGATATTGCTGAACTGAATTGGAAAAAGATTTATGAAATACACAAGCATCAGTAAAAAATAAAAATAAAAAAAAAAAAAAAAAAAAAAAAAAAAAATATATTATATTATATATATATATATATTTATTTAATATTTTTTTTTTTAATGATTTTATAGCATGGTACAGTGCCCCTATCAGACACCATAGGTAGGTGAACAAAATGCTAGTGCCAGGAATGGATCTCCACTTTGGAGTCATACACCAGATAGTCTTCTAAACCATTAAACAAAATGGGCTATTTCCATTGCTCTGTAACCCATGAGAAGTTTGCCATAAAACTCCATTGCCAAAGACAGTACATGTGTATGCATGGGAAAAAAAAATCAATTCAAGACTGGTCTAACACACTTCTTCATCTCTACCGGCTAGTTTTCACAGTGCTAGAAAGTTCTATGCCCAATGGATGCTACAGGGAGAGAAAAGTAATCATCTTTTTCCAGTTGTGAATTCTATGAACTACAACTGCTGGCAAAATATGCCCAGTGTAGCAATAGTGGCAAGGTATTATTGTAACCAAACTCTCTAATGTTTAGGCCAGCTTATAGATGACCATACTTGGCCATATGAGCAGAACTGTGGCTAGAAAGGTCATAAGTAACAGGGGAATACATACTACTGGTTTTCTGATAAATAATGGAAATACTATTAAATTTACTCCTGTGACTTGGTATACCAATTCATAAGTCAGTCTCTCAGCTCTCACACATGAAGCCTCTTCTTGCAGTAGATAAAGACCCTCAATTCAACATCATGCATGGAATGTTACACTGTGGATTGTTCACCACTAAATGGGGCACCTTTAACACTCCTTTGGCTCACAAATCTCTGGATCATTGTTGAACTGGTAGTTAATCGTAAGATCCAGAGGTGATGAATATATATCAGGAAACCATGGAGCAAACACAACACAGCTGTTGCAATTAAACACATTGCTTGTGACAACATTCACAAGGACTATACAATAACAAATCAGGCAAACATTCTGGATGGATGGGCAAGTTGGGGAAGAAGCCCTCAACACTAGCTGAGCATCTATTAGCAGTGGATAACTGCTGAGAGACTGAGTCAGGTTATTTTAAGGACATGATATCTTGTAGGTTGATTAGGTTTGGGGAGATGGACCTAAGCCCATGGCCATTTTTGTTACACAAATTAAAAGTGATTCACCTTACAAAATAACACTAGGGGTTGGAGAGGTGACACAAAAGTTAAGTATATTGGCTGTTTTTATATAAGACCAGAGTTTGATTTCACAAACCTACACCAAGGTAAAAACCATCTTTAAGTTCCCTACATGAGATCTGATCCCTCTTCTAGTCTCTGAATCATTGCACACATGAGTGCACTCATGTAAGAAAGGCACTAATACATATATAATAAGAGTAAAGCAAGCTGGACTTTAGCCCGAGTTGGATAGATGTTGCTTCTGGGCCACAGCAGAGACTGGGGCACAGGGTACCAGCACGTGGTAGAGCAAAGAACTGCCCTCCCCTGCCTCCTGCCAACTGGAACTCCAGACAGAGGTTCCAATAAGTCCTACAACCAGCCCAGAAGAACCGGCTGGCAGCAGAGGACTTACAGTGCTCAGAAGGCGTCACTTGGACTGTTGACCAGCCAGTTATTGTGAAACAGAAAGGGAAGGTCAACTATACCTTCCTATATAACCAAAATTGAAAACCCGAAACCTAAACAAGTCAACACACTCATAAATAAGGAGACTACAAGGAAGGCACCTGAAGGAATCAAGGAAAGCAATCCTCCAACATGGTGAGAGACACTGAGATTCGCACGAATACAGGCAAAAAGTAAAGGACATGCCAAAAGCACAATGCAAAAACAATATGGAGAAAAGCCCAGATAACCCCACACCAAACTCTGCAGAGCCTGTGGAGGACCCTTTCAATGGGACCTCTGTAGAATAGCCCAGGATAAGAATGAAATTACATCACAGATATAATCAAAAAAATTGAATAAAAAAAAAAAAAGAAAAAAAAAAAAAGAAAAAAAAACTCTGGAAGGAAGTGGGGAAACCCTGAAAAGACCCATACTGAAATGAAATGGAAACCAATGATGAAAAAAAGGAGCTACAAGAAAATATTGAAAAGGTCTAAAAGGACAGAAAATAATAAAGAAAACATAGATGAAATAAAAGGAAAACAAACACTCACCAATCAACAAGAAAGATGGAGAAAAAGCCTCAGAAGAGAATGGAGGGCAGCTAAAGAATATCAGACTCAGAAGATAACACAGAACAACTAAAAAGCTCAAATAAAAATTATCAAAAGCTTAAAATACACAAGAACAGATAACAAGGAATGTGGGACAATGAAAAGATCAAACCTCCCCATTATAGGGTTAGAGGAGGAGAAGAAGAATCCCAAGAGGACATGATATTGACAATCTTCAACCGACTAGTAGAAGAAAATTTCCCCAATGAAAAAAAACACACCCATAAAAATACAAGACGTGCATAGGACATCAAACAGATTGGAAAAGAGAAGAANGGGGGAAGAGGAAAGGACCACACCAGTCTTAGGGCTGACCAGCATGGGGCTGCTCAAGGCTCTGTGTGTGACCCTGGATTCTTCAGGTGGGCAGAAGCTGTTCCTGAAGGAAGCACCACCGGCAGCACCCATGCATAGGAGCAATGGAGAGAGCCTGGCTGGTAGGAGTGTCAGGGTCTGGAATGAAGAAAGCGTGTTTCTAAGTACCATATTTACAGTCCTAGGACAAGCAAAACATACGTACTATGGATATTTTGTGGAAATAATCCGAGAAATAGGAGTTACTCTTTGAAAAATGGTGATAATCAAACCTCTGTTTGGAATATAACCTTCAATGGAGAAGGATAGAAAAGACACTTCATAGAAAAAAACCTGAACCAGCAATAAATGTAGTGTGCTTTGGAAGGTACAGCTTTGTCTGCTGAGAGCTTGTACTGTCAGCCCATTATCATTCACTTCAGTGTAGTGTTTGCATCACAACTACTGGCTTGAAACCAATTTGTGTCTTAGATTTTTGAGCAAACTACCTAAAGATGTACTTGGAAGGACTGTGGTTCCCTTGACCTTGAAAGTAAACATTTAAAAATTTAGCAAAAGATACTGACTTATGTGAAAATATACCCTGTAAATATCTAATTAGTGTACCTTCTTTATTATTGAGTCTTTTTTTCATGTAAGCATGACTGTTAGTAATAGTCATTTACAGCACAGTGGTGAGATTGTCTTCTCCTAGAAGGCGTTTTTACCTTGTTCTTTACTAAATGTTATCAGAGAGTTGCTCTCAATGTGAAGATTTAGCTCTGCTAGGAAAATATTTTTTCTGTTTGTGGGCAATGATTGGAAGGAAATTTTCATACTTTAGTGGTTTCAGAGTCATTGTACTATAGCAATGGTTGGTTAATCATAAATATTTTATTTGTATTTATTTATAATTATAAAATGAACTGGATGGTTCAGAGATTTCAGAAGTAGACCGAGATATTATCCTAAATCTAAAGAAAAATAGGCCCAATTAAAAGATAATTTGTTGAAGATAGTACATTTACAGAAAAGGATTTAGAAGATTAGGCTAAGAAGGTAGTGAAGGAGAGGGAGAAATGGAATGGTCACCCTAGAAGTAAGTGGAAGAACTGATTTGGAGTAGAGCTGTTTACCTTTCGCTTCCTTAATTGGATTCATTTGCCTTTTCTGTGAACTGATTGTTAAATGTAAAATCAAGAGAATTTAGCCATTATGTTTAGAGGAGTCTGGGTATATAAGTATCTCTAAACATTCAGCTGTTTGCAGGGAGACATTATAATCTTTGTATATGTCTGTGTATGTGTGCATGTATGTGGTTGTTATGAAAAGGTGATTGCCTTGAATGGATCACACAGTCTCTTCTTTTCTGAGTGTATTCATAATCATGATGCCAAGTACAGAGGAAAACCTGGGAAACAATGGCCTAAAACATGCCCTAGATTTGTTATTTCCTCATGCTAAAACTTCATCTTCTTAATTCAGTTGAAATAATTTCAATAATATCTTAAGGAGCAGGATATATGTTTTATTTTTTTTTTAATGAATTGCCTTATAGCATGGTACAGTGCCCCTATCAGACACCATAGGTAGGTGAACAAAATGCTAGTGCCAGGAATGGATCTCCACTTTGGAGTCATACACCAGATAGTCTTCTAAACCATTAAACAAAATGGGCTATTTCCATTGCTCTGTAACCCATGAGAAGTTTGCCATAAAACTCCATTGCCAAAGACAGTACATGTGTATGCATGGAAAAAAAAATCAATTCAAGCTGGTCCTAACCTCAATTCTTCATCTCTACTGGCTAGTTTTCACAGTGCTAGAAAGTTCTATGCCCAATGGATGCTACAGGGAGAGAAAAGTAATCATCTTTTTCCAGTTGTGAATTCTATGAACTACAGTAATTACTGGCCTGGCAAAATATGCCCAGTGTAACAACAGCAGCAGGAATATTATGAAAATAACCAAATACTTTCTGATTGCATTTTAGACCAGCTTTATAGGATTGTACCCATACTTGGCAGAAACTGTGGCTAGAAAGGTCATAAGTAACAGGGGAATACATACTACTGGTTTTCTGATAAATAATGGAAATACTATTAAATTTACTCCTGTGACTTGGTATACCAATTCATAAGTCAGTCTCTCAGCTCTCACACATGAAGCCTCTTCTTGCAGTAGATAAAGACCCTCAATTCAACATCATGCATGGAATGTTACACTGTGGATTGTTCACCACTAAATGGGGCACCTTTAACACTCCTTTGGCTCACAAATCTCTGGATCATTGTTGAACTGGTAGTTAATCGTAAGATCCAGAGGTGATGAATATATATCAGGAAACCATGGATAGCAAACACAACAAAGCTGTTGCATACATTAAACTCACAGTGCTTGTGACAACATTCACAAGGACTATACAATAACAAATCAGGCAAACATTCTGGATGGATGGGCAAGTTGGGGAAGAAGCCCTCAACACTAGCTGAGCATCTATTAGCAGTGGATAACTGCTGAGAGACTGAGTCAGGTTATTTTAAGGACATGATATCTTGTAGGTTGATTAGGTTTGGGGAGATGGACCTAAGCCCATGGCCATTTTTGTTACACAAATTAAAAGTGATTCACCTTACAAAATAACACTAGGGGTTGGAGAGGTGACACAAAAGTTAAGTATATTGGCTGTTTTTATATAAGACCAGAGTTTGATTTCACAAACCTACACCAAGGTAAAAACCATCTTTAAGTTCCCTTACATGAGATCTGATTCCCTCTTCTAGTCTCTGAAATCATTGCACACATGAGTGCACTCATGTAAGAAAGGCACTAATACATATATAATAAGAGTAAAGCAAGCTGGACTTTAGCCCGAGTTGGATAGATGTTGCTTCTGGGCCACAGCAGAGAGCTGGGGCACAGGGTACCAGCACGCTGGTAGAGCAAAGAACTGCCCCTCCCCTGCCTCCTGCCAACTGGAACTCCAGACAGAGGTTCCAATAAGTCCTACAACCAGCCCAGAAGAACCGGCTGGCAGCAGAGGACTTACAGTGCTCAGAAGGCGTCACTTGGACTGTTGACCAGCCAGTTATTGTGAAACAGAAAGGGAAGAGTCAACTATACTTTCCAATATACAACCAAAATTGAAAACCCGAAACCTAAGCAAGTCAGCACTCCATAAATAAGGAGACTACAAGGAAGGCACCTGAAGGAATCAAGGAAAGCAATCCTCCAACATGGTGAAGAGACACTGGAGATTCGCACCAGAATACAGGCAAAAAGTAAAGGACATGCCAAAAGCACAATGCAAAAACAATATGAGAAAAGCCCAGAATAACCCCACACCAAACTCTGCAGAGCCTGTGGAGGACCCTTTCAATGGGACCTCTGTAGAGATAGCCCAGGATATAGAATGTAAATTGACGATCACAGATATATTCAAAGAAATTGTAGAAATAAGAAGAGAGAATGAAAAACTCAGAAAGGACCTAGAAGGAGATAATGAGAAACTCTGGAAGGAAGTGGAAACACTGAAAAGAACCCATACTGAAATGAAAATGGAAACCAATGAATGAAAAAAGGAGCTACAAGAAAATATTGAAAAGGTCTAAAAGGACAGAAAAATAATAAAGAAAACATAAGATGAAATAAAAAAGGAAATCAAACACTCATCCAATCAACAAGAAAGAATGGGAAAAAGCCTCAGAAGCAGAATGGAGGAAGCAGAATAAAGAATATCAGATCTAGAAGATAACACAGAACAACTAAAAAGCTCAAGTAAAAATTATCAAAAGCTTAAAAATACACAAGAACAGAATAACAAGGAAATGTGGGACACGATGAAAAGATCAAACCTCCCCATCATAGGGATAGAGGAAGGAGAAGAATCCCAAGAGAATGATATTGATCAGATCTTCAACAGAATAGTAGATAAAAATTTCCCCAAACTGAAAAAAGACAAACCCATAAAAATACAAGACGTGCATAGGACATCAAACAGATTGGAAAAGAGAAGAAACTCCCCTCGCCATATCATAGTTAAAACATTAGATACCCAATACAAAGACAAAATTCTGATAGCCACAAAAGAAAAACAATAAATAACATATAAGGGGAAACCTATCAGAATTACAGCTGACTTTTCAGTGCAAACTATGAAAGCAAGAAGAACGTGGACCAAAGCATTTCCAGTGCTAAATGACTATCAATGCCAACCCAGGTTACTATAACCAGCAAAAATGCCAATTCTAGTTGAAGCAAAGAGAAAAATCTTCCATGATGTAAACAAGATGAAAGAATACATGTCCAGAAAACCAACACTTCGGAGAATACTTGAAGCAATTCAAAGGACAGAAGAGGAAAGCAACTACCCCCAGACACCTTGAAACAGAAATTAATAAAAGCAGAACTGCAGAAGTAGAAACCTAGACTAAAACTGCGAATGGATAATAAGGTGAAAGGAAGCAATACACATCTCTCAATTATAACCTTAAATATTAATGGGCTAAACTCCCTAATCAAAAGGCATAGACTAGGGGCTGGAGAGATGGCCTAGCGGTTAAGAGCGCCGACAGCTCTTGCAGAGGACCCGGGTTCGATCCCCAGCACCCACATGGCAGCCGAGAGCCGTCTGAAACTCCAATTCCAGGAGAGCTCCAGTTCCAGGGGAGTCTGACACCCTCTTCTGACCTCCGCGACATTGCACATCACGGGTGCACAGACTTGCATGCAGACAATACATTCATACACATAAAAAAAAAAAAAAAATAAAAAAAAAAGGCATAGACTGGGAGGATGGATTAGGAAACAGAATCTGTCTATATGCTGTCTACAAGAAACGCATCTCACCCTTAAGGAGAGGCACCAACTTAAAGTGAAAGGATGGAAAAAATATTCCAAGCAAATGATACCCCAAAGAAACCAAAAGTTGCTATTTTAATATCAGACAAAATAGACTTCAAAGTAGAAGCAATTCAAAGAGACGAAGAGGGCCATTACATCCTTATCAAAGGGAAAATTAACCATGAAGACTTCACAATCATGAATATACATGCACCAAACACCGGTGCACTGATCTTTATAAACTCAGTTCTACAGGCCCTTAAGGCACATACTAACCCCAGCACACTCAAAGTAGCAGACTTCAATACCCCACTCAGTCCTTTGCACAGATCAACCGGGCAAAGAATAAACAGAGAGACATCTGAACTGAACAATACAATACAGCAAATGGACCTCACAGACATTTTCTGAATAGTCCACCAAAACACCAGAAAATATACTTTTTACTCAGCACCTCACAAGAACATTCTCCAAAATTGACCACATACTTGGACACAGAAAAAACCTTGACAAATACAAAAAAGTTGAAAGAATTTCATGCATTCTATCAGACCATAGTGCAATAAAGCTCAATATCAACACCAGGACAAGTCCTGCTACTTACAGGAACACATGGAGACTAAACTACACACTCCTGAATAATGAATGGGTCAAGGAGGAAATAAAGAAAGAGATGAAGGCATTCCTGGAATGAAACGAAAATTACAGTACAACACAGAAAAACCTAAGGGACACTTTAAAAGCAGTCCTAAGAGGGAAGTTTATAGCCCGGGTGCCCACATTTAAAAAATAGAAAGAGAACAAATAAATAAGCTAACAATGCAGTTAAAAACACTTGAAAGACAACAGTGAATGAATCCTAAAGGCAACAGACAGGAAGAAATAACAAAAATCAGAGCAGAAATCAATGAAATAGAAACAAAGAAAACAATACAAAAAATCAACGAATCCTAAAGTTGGTTCTTTGAGAGAATAAACAAGATAGACAGAACTCTAGTCCAGTTAACCAAAAGAAAGGGCAACTCCAAATCAATAGAATTTGTGATGAAAGGAGAAATATCACAACAGACAATGAAAAGATCCAGACAATCATATGGGAGTTCTTCAAAAACCTATACTCTACCAAATTTGAAAACCTAAGAGAAATGGATGAATATCTGCAATCTGGGGAATCACTAAAGCTAAACAAAGAAGAGACTGGCAGCTTAAACAGATCCATAATATATGAAGAAATTGAAAATGTAATAAGAAACCTCCCAACTAAAAAAGCCCAGGCCCAGTTGGTTTCACAGCAGAATTCTCAATCCAGGGAATCACCAAAGCTAAACAAAGAAGGGACTGACCATTTAAACAGACCCATAACATATGAAGAAATTGAAAATGTAATGAGACCTCTCAACTAAAACAAGACCAGGTCCAGATGATTTCAGAGCAGAACTATATAAAATATTTAAAGATGACTTGCAACCATTATTACTCAAACTGTTCAGAAAGATACAAGCAGAGGGAAATCTCCCACATTCCTTCTATGAAGCCAGCATCACTCTAATACAAAAACCAGGCAAGGATGCAACCAAAAAAAGAAAACTACAGACCCATCTCATTAATGAGCTCAGATGCAAAAGTTCTCAAAAAAATACTTGCAAACCATATACAGACCCACATCAAAAAGATCATCCACCATGATCAAGTTGGATTCATACCAGAAATGCAAGGTTGGTTCAACATATGAAAATCAGTAAATATCATAAAACACATAAATGGATTGAAGGACAAAAACCACACAATCACCTCAATTGATGCAGAAAAAGCCTCCAGCGAAATACAGTATCCTTTCATGATTAAAGTACTAGAGGGAATTGGGCTGGAATGATCATTCCTCAACACATTCAAATCCATATACAGGAATCCCACAGCCAGCATCATCCTAAATGGAGGAAAGTTAGAAGGATTCCCCATAAAGTTAGGAACCCATCAAGGCTGCCCCTTGTTACCACACCTCTTCAATTTGAAACACTGGCTAAGGCAATAAGGCAAGAAAAGGAAATCAAAGGAATACTGATTGGAAAGAAGAAGTAAAACTATCCTTCTTTGCATATGATATGACAGTTTACCTAAGGGATGCTAAAATCTCTACCAGAAAACTACTAGAAACGATTAAGAGTTTCAGTAAAGTGGCAGGTTACAAAATTAACCTAGAAAAATCAGTAGCCTTTCTTTACACCAACAACAAGCAACAGAAGAAGGAATACAAGGAGACCTTCCCAATCACAATAGCTTCAAAAACAATAAAATACCTATGAATAAGCCAAACCAAGGACACCAAAGATCTCTACAACAAAAATTATAAACTACTGAAGAAGGAGATTGAAGAAGACATCAGAAGATGGAAAGACCTCCCATGATCATGGATTAGAAAAACTAATATAGTAAAAATGTTCATTCTACCCAAATTAATATGTCAGTTCAACACAATTTCAATTAAAATCCCCAGGACATTCTTCACAGGCTTGGAAAAAAATTCTTAAATTCATATAGAACAACAAAAAACCTGGAATAGCCAAAGCAACCCTGAGTGAAAACAGCAATAGAGGGGGAAATTCTATACCAGACATCAAACTATACTACAGGGATATAGTTATCAAAAGAGCCTGGTACTGGCAGAAAAACAGACCTGTAGACCAATGGAACAAAACTGAAGATCCAAACTTGAGCGCATACAATTTTAGCCACCTTATATTTGACAAGGGGACCAAAAAGACTCAATGGAGGAAAGACAGCATCTTCAGCAAATGGTGCTGCCAAAACTAGATCACCACTTGTAGAAAAATAAAAGTAAACCCCTACCTCTCACCCTGCACAAAAAACAACTCCAAATGGATCAAAGACCTCAATTTGAGACCCAAAAACTCTGAAGGTGTTAGATGAAAAGGTTGGCAGCAACTTACAAGACATAGGTGTAGGAAAAGACTTTCTAAATCAGAGAGCAGCTGCACAGGAAATAAGGTCACAATTGACAAGTGGGATCTTATTAAACTCAAAAGTTTTTGTACAAAAAAGGAAACAATAAGGGAAGTGAAGAGAAAACCCACAGAGTGTGAGGAAACCTTCACTGCTGATACATCTGACAGAGCATTAACTTCCAGAATATATAAACTACTCAAAAACCAAAGGAGTATGAAAACAAATGACTCACTCAAAAGATGGAGTAAAGAACTGAGCAGAGAATTCACAAGGGAGGAAATGGAGATGGCTGAGAAACATCTTAAAAAGTGTTCAACATCGCTAACAATTAAGGAAATGCAAATTAAAACAACTTTAAGATATCATCTCACCCCAATAAGTCTGTCTAGGATCAAGAAAACAAATGATACCAAATGCTGGAGAGGGTGTGGGGAAAGGGGAACACTCATCCACTGCTAATGGGAATGCAAACTTGTACAACCACTATGGAAAGCAGTATGGAGAAACCTTAAAAGACTCAAAATGAGCCTACCACTTGACCCAGCCACACCACTTCTGGGTATATATCCATCACACTCTTCCTACAGCAGAGATACATGGACAGTCATGTTTGTTGCTGCTTTCTTCACAACAGGGAAGAGCTGGAACCAACCCAGATGCCCCACAACTGATGAGTGGATACAGAAAATGTGGTACATCTACACAATGGAGTGCTATGCAGTGGTAAAGAAAGATGACATCATGAAATTTGCAGGTAAATGGATGGAACTAGAAGATATTATGTTAAGTGAAGTAACACAGTCCCAGAAAAAAAAAAAAGACAAATAGTATCCCTCATCTGTGGATGCTAGTACCAAGTACCTAGGTATAAGACAAAATGAGCAACAGCAACGTTAATATTATATTCCTCAGGATCTAAAGACAACTATGCTCTTGTGTTGGGAATCCCTACACAGGTCCTAGAGCCGACATAACTTATATTCTCAGACCTTGGACTTTTAGTCTATGATGGAGGACATGTGTGCATCTTTTAGAGTAATATGGGATTAAAATGGAAAGATGTGAATCAAGAAATATGCTATGGAAATAACATACAGTTTGTTTCCAAAGGATACAATGTTAATATAGGTGCAATGTAACTGGCGGGTGCAACTTAGCCTTTCTGGGTGCTTAACGACCATATCTGAAGTCCCTACCAATTTGATTGAGGGACCTGGGGGACAACTTTGTTCCTTGCCCTCAGAGGTCAACCAAGTCTTAGGGGATTATACGTTGGGACATCTCTTGAAAAGACCTGCAGAGGTGGGTCCCCATTCTTCCTGTTCAGGGAGGTCTTGGAGAGCCACTAATGGGACTTCAGCCAGTGTCCAGTCTATAAAGAGGAATGTCTGCTTATCCTTCAGAAAAGGAAGCCTGGTCTAGCAAGTCCTGATTTTGTCCTCATGTGGATGGAATTGGTGGATGAGGAGCTGAAATAAGGAAGGGGCACCCCCCCCAAAAAAAAAAATCATGAGAGACCCCTGAGGACCAGATCCTCAACTGACCTCAACAAAACAAAACCTTGGTTAATCTGAGCTATCTGTATGGCTTTAAGCATCCAGAAGGAAAGTACAACCAGAAATAAATATAAGACCAGAGAAACTGTAATGCAGACACAAAACTTGAAGTCTTAGTAAAAAGACAAAAACAAAAACAGAGAGCACCGTTGTTTGGCCTGTCTACAATTCTTACAGGCAGGCACATCTGCTCTGTAGATGACACTGCTTCTGGCACTCCTCAACGACATGAGATCCAGCTTTTTTACTTTTCAGCCTTCCAATGTGGACTGAGGACTGCTGAGATACTCAGCTTCTGAACTAAGCAGCTAATGGAAATCAGCCTCCTCAGAAGATGGATTGACATTGTTGGATTACCTCGGCAGTATCATGGAGACCAATGCAGGGGGAATCAAGACAGGATGTGTGCTTACTGGATCTCATTTGGGGGCACAATGTTTAAAGCAGAAGCACATCAGTCAGTTAAGGTTTCCTTCTGCATAAGGTATTTTTTTTTTTTTTTGGAGTGTAATGTCTTAATCATAGCCTACCATCAAATATTTTAGGAATATTTTTAATGTTTAGATAGTATATTAGCAGCATGCAATAATTACATCATAGGTTCTCACGCAGAGGCAGTCTATTGCAAGGACCTTCTTTGCTGCCAGTTATCATAGGCTGTTCAAAGTTAGAAAACTGAATAGAAACACTGACTATTGTAGAAATGCAGTTTGCTCAGTAATACTTGGGTTGTTGCAATAGTAGATTATCCATTTGGTTGTTACAGAAAATCCTTAACTGTAATTGATGGTTGTTGCCATAATAGTATATTGCCTGTGGGGCTGGAGAGATAGACTAGCGGTTAAGAGCACCGACTGCTCTTGCAGAGGACCCGGGTTCGATCCCCAGCACCCACATGGCAGCTAAGAACCGTCTGTAACTCCAATTACAGGAGAATTCCACTTCCAGGGGAATCCGAGACCTCTTCTGACCTCCGCAGCATTGCACGACACAGGTGCACAAACCTACATGCAGACAGTACATTCATACACATACAAAAATAAATAAAATTAAAAAAAAATTTAAATAGTATATTGCCTGTATTTTTACCTCTAGTAATGGGCTTTATGTGCTAGATTTCAATATCCTTGAGCCTGGGCACAAGTCTTTTTAAAAAGAAACATGGTTTACTTGCACAAAATGATCAGATTTGAGAGATTGTTAATGCCCTTGAAGTGGTTTTTGTGGATGTGAAACAAGTGGTGAGAATTTGAATTGTTCCCTTATTATAGTACTGAAATTAAGTCTATTTAATCTATCAAATCTTGTTCATGCGCTGATTTTATATACTTGTATCTATCAATAAACATTGAAAAATAAATAAACAAATAAAGCAAGCCAGGCAATGGTGGCTCATGCCTTTAATCCCAGCACTGGGGGAGGAAGAGGCAGGCAGATCTCTGTGAGTTCAAGGCCAGCGTGAGCTACATAGGGAGCTCCAGGCCAGCTGGGACTAAAGGGAGACTCTGTCTTAAACTGAAAAATAAATAAATAAATAAATAAATAAATAAATAAGCAAGTGAAAAAATAAGAAAAAATGATAGTAGAGTATCTAAACTCTGAAGCATGTTGTAAAGTGTGGCTGAGCATAGAGCAGGAACCTGAATATACAAAGAAAATATTACAAATCTTTATTGTGTGGAACTTTTCTGAAACTTTTTTTTTTTTCAGTTGGGGGGTCAGGCTTTAATGTATATAACAATACATGAAATCAAATCAGGTGGAGAGTATGACGGGGGTGCAAGGATGGGAGGGGCTCCAAATATGATGAAAATAAATTGCATGAAATTTACAAAAATTCAAAAAAATTGGAAAAAAAATCAAGCCTGGCATTTTCCAGGATTCAGGGCTTGTCACCCTATCCAGGTGGATAGCCTTCCCAGTCACAGCCAGTTGACACAGGGATGTCTTCAACTCTCTTGGTGTATTTTTGTTTGTTTTTCTTTTTTCAAATCTTTTTTTAATATAATGATTTTATTGACATTTTGTGTGTATCAGATATCATTTTTTTTCAGTTTAGTTTAGGCATATTCCCCTTTCCTTCCCCCCACCCCACCCCAGATCATGCATTCTGCCATAACTCTCCTGATTCTTTCTCAGTCTTTTTTTTTCTATGTGTAGGCATTCACATCTTCCTCCTTTAATTTTATATTTAATATGAATACATACTTTCCACCCATATACAATAATTACAGAGTCTGAAAATAAGTGTTGTGTTGACTCTAGAGCCTGTTAACAGATGTATATTGTAACAACATAGGTGCTTTCAGATAAAGAGAAATATAACCATAGTGTTGCTCAGTTTACCTTTCAACTGGGGATTTGCTGTTAGCATCCACAAATGAGGGAAACCATTTGTCATTTGTTTTTCTGGGACTGTATTATTTCACTTAGCATAATGGCTTCCAGTTCCATCCATTTACCTTCAAAGTTCATGACGTCATCTTTCTTTACCGCTGAATAGTACTCCATTGTGTAGATGTACCATATTTTTGTCATCCACTCGTCCATTGAGGGACATTTGGGATTGTTCTAGCTCGTTCCTATTGTGAAGAGAACTACAATAAACATAAAATATTGGAAATAATATACTTAACCGTTCTTAGTTCAATTATATTCCAATTTCAGAACTAGGTTTTGTTTGTTTGTTTGTTTTGTTGGTTGGTTGTTTGCTCTTTTTGAGGCAGTGTCTTCCTTTAGTCCCAGCTGGCCTGGAGCTTGATAGGTAGATCAGGCTGTCATTGAACTCACAGGAGATCCACTTGCCTCTGCCTCCCCGAGTGCTAGGATTAAAGGCATGTGCCACCATGTCCTGTTTCAAAACTAAGTTTAAATATCAGGTTATAACAAGGAGTTATACTTCATTTCCTATATTCTACTCTGGTAGCTTTTATCAAATTCCATATATTTTGAACATATTTAGAAGCCCACCCCATCAGCACCGATCCTTCCTAGCTGTACTGTAATATTATATATAAAGGTCTATTGTGGGATGAAATCTATCTCCTTTGAAGGAAATTTGTTATCTAACAACCTGGGAGCTACAAAAATGGAGTCTTGTTACTTAGAGGGAAGGGCTAAGGACAAAGCCAAGCCTACATTGACATTCCCTAGATGTTCGCTAGAATGGAACTCTGGGACACTGCTGGCACCATGTTGGGGCCAGGGACATATAAAAGCCCACCATGCAGGGCTGGGGCATACTCTCCATTTGTCATCATGAGTGGAGGAGGCAGAATTCATGTCAGGTCTCTGGGTGGCCATAACAGGGAAAGGAGAATCACTGCTTGTCATGTAAGAGATAGTGTCTACATTCACATATTAGGCAAGTCTAATAAACTCTCTAGTAAGACAGAAGAGTCTGCTTATTGTTTATCTTAGTAACAGGGGGAACTGAGATAGAGGAAGGGTGGGACACTACATGCATGGCGACCACCAGGAAGAAAAATTTTCTGCAAAACAATTGGCATAGTCAGCCCGGCATGGGGGCACGTGCCTGTAATCCCAGCACTCCGGAGGCAGAGGCAGGCAGGTCTTTATGAGTTCAAGGCCAACCTGGTCTATAGAGCAAGCTCCATGCCAGCTAGGACTAAAGGAAGACCCTGTCTCAAAAAGACCAAAAAAATAAAAGAATTGGCATAGTCAAGGAAGGATTAGGCAAAGCAAGCACACAGGAAAAGTGATAGAAGGCTATCTTTCATGGGGAAAGGTGCTAACTGAAATATATCTGGAGGAAAATGCAGAGGGAATACCATCATGGTGGATTATTTGAGCTGCATTCTTCCACAATGTAGCATCTGAGGCATGGATGGCACAATAACCTTTAAGTGCAGAATTAGAGCCAAGCTAAATAGGCAGAGAGAGTCAGTAGGAAAAATACCTGGCTGGCCATCCACTTCTAAGTAGTACGGAGTAGCATTTATACTTGACCAATGGGGGCCACTGCATGATTATGGAGATATTTTGCAAACCATAGAGGGCCTGTAACAGATTTTATGAGCCCTGAAAATACGAGCTCACAGGTAGGAGGTACAACAAGCCATGGCCAAGGTAGCCTGGATATTACTTAATGTTATTAAGGACATATCCCATGTAGAGGAGACAGCCCAAAAAGAGATTAAAGATCTCAGGGGAAAGTTGAGAAAGAAAAAAAAAAGAGGCTGGACTCCTCAGGTTAGCCTCTGACTTTACAAGTAATATGTATAAAAGAGAAAAGGAGGTAGATGTGTCAGCCTGCTGATTTTGCAGCTAGGATATCCAGGAGAAAAGGCAAAGAATGAGAAAAAAGAGTGTTATAGGAAAAGCACAAGATGCTCCTGGGGTTCAACCTTTGATAAAAATAAATGAAAAATCAACATCTCAACATGTTAATGGTAGCTTTAGCAATGGCCCAGTGAAGGAAACTAAAATAGTCCAAGAATATTCAGCACTGGTGTTGTTGGAATTGGGAAAGACTTTCAAGCAGGCAGTGAAGGAGCCCCTCACCAACTGGCCTGTAAGACTATGGGACTTGGGAGTGGGTGGAATTATTTTAAGTACTACAGAAGCAGGAAATATGAGTAGCATAACCACCCATCCTCCCTTGAATGAAAAGCTGCATAGCCTGAGGTGGCACAAGGGGAATAAGTCCTTAATGGATTGGCTAATAAGAACCATTAGAAACAAATAGTTATCCCCACTATAGGTTCCCATAAATAGCAGGGGGTGAAAAATGATAGGAGAGGGGTGAGCATTACTGAGGAAAGTAGGTATGAGAAAAGTCATATGTAGTGACAATTCATTGGACCATATAGAGCTGTGTTTACCAGTAATTTAAGACGAAGCTTGAATGAGTATGGACTTCAAAGATGGTATGGGTATGGTATGAAATTTTTTTTTTTTGGTCTTTTTTGAGACAGGGTCTCCCTGTAGTCCCAGCTGTCCTGGAACTCACTCTGTAGACCAGGCTGGCCTTGAACTCACAAAGATCCGCCTGCCTCTGCCTCCCAAGTGCTAGGATTAAAGGCGTGCGCCACCACGCCCGGCTATGGTATGAAATTTTAATAGCTGTGCTGAATCCCTTGACAGAACAGAGTGTTTATAAAATAAAGGAGGGTTTATCAAATCTAGGTGACTTGGACAAGAATGTAAAATATGTCTGTAGAGGTATGAAACAACCCAAACAAGATATAAAAATAAAAGGTAAAAAAGCAAATCCAGAAAAAAAAAGATGCTTGCTTGGGTTACCAGAAGTCAAATATGGCAGGATTTATGTCAAGCCCAAGTTCCTAAATAAAACATTGACAAAAAGTCAAAGTATGTGCTAAAGAGACTCTAGAAGGCTTTAAAGCCTGAAGAATTATTCACAAAAGCTATACAAAGGATAAAATCTGTCTGGGGTTGGGGGGTGGTAATGAACCCTCTAGGTTAAATAAATTGACTTTATCTGCTGAGAAAAGTTTTGCTGGGGGTGGGAATATTTTGCTCAGCTGGGGCCTCCCACTGTAGGCAGATGATGTCATTAATACAGCCAGGAATCAGACCCAGGACCTGAATGACCCAGCGAACCAGCAAATACAGCAGAGGCAAATGGAGATACATTCTTCCTTGGCGTGATTCAGGGCTAAGCAGCTAGAGCCGGGCCCAAGGACTTTATCAAAGCTAAAGTGGGGCAGGTAGGCTACATGTAAATACACCAGGATACCAAAAACAGATTCCAGAAAATAATTACAGATACTGGAGAGGTAACTGAATTATTCATGTTATTCTACCCAACATGGATCTTTTGAGACAACAATTGGTCCAAATAGATAAAATCTTCCCATGCTATGTCGGGCCTGGGTTAAATTTGATTTAATATCTAATGTTAATATCTGAGTATTTTACAGATGTGAGAGCTTTTTGGAATGATATCAAATATACCTGAAGAAACAAAGATAAAGAATAAATTTACTAAGTGGGGGGTGGGCCTGGGGTCAGGTAAATTATGAAATCCTTGAGAGCTTTACTGTTGCATAAGACATATTGGTAAATACTGCCCTACCAGGAGCTATTGGCCAGGAGGCTCTAGAGGACCCCCAAAACAAAGGCTATTGCCTCTAACATTGCTTGCACACAAGAAACTGATAGTGCGATCCTATTGCTGAGATATGTGATGATGCGAGCGTGAGGAAGTGAAATTATACTGGGACCTTGCCCTGCTACTGGACAGAGGCCTTTATAGTGCTGGAGAGTGCTATACAGATCACTTTGGAGTAATGATCCCAGAAGTTTTACTACAGACCATATGTGCTGCACATTTACATGACAAAGAAAATACTAGAGCAATGCTTCCAGCCTGGTATATATATGCACCCAAGAAAAAATTCCAATTTGATTTATGGCCCCCTCCCTGGGAGAGAACACACAATTGATATTATAAGCCAAGCTGACCCCTTGTGACAGGAGATATTATAGTTCCCCCCCAAAAATTAATGATTGCCATCTTTTTGTTAAAGTGCTGTGATGCCTCAACTAAGATGCCACCCAAACACTTGTGTTTTGTTTTGTTTTTTTATTTTCCCATTGCATAGCATTTTTTTTTTGGTCTTTCTTGAGACAGGGTCTCTCTGTAGCCCCAGCTGTTCTGGAACTTACTCTGTAGACCAGGCTGGCCTTGAACTCACAAAAATCCACCTGCCTCTACCTCCAGAGTGCTAGGATTAAAGGCGTGTGCCATCATGCCCAGCCCCATTGCATAGCTTTTTATAATGGTTAATGTTTGTTTAGATGTTTGTGCTTCTTGTTATTTGTATTTTCTTAATAAGGATAATAAGAAATCCCTAAAACAAGAGAGTAGTCCATTGGAAAAAGAACTTGGACATAACCAAGATTTTGATGTGATGTTTCACCTCAGAGGAAAAATAGATCGTCTTATTTCTCTCTTATCTTGAACCCCAAAGCCAAGGGACTCTTTCCATAGATTTTGGAAAAATCCAAAGAAGGGTGTGGAGTGTCAGAAAAGATACACAATCTTTCGAAGTGGACTTATCATCACACAAGCTGTGAACTACAAAGATGTAGTGTAGTTTACTTAGAGGGACAAACTAAGGACAGAGCCAAACTGTGGGTACTATACTTGTAATGCTCGCTGAGATCTCTGGGACCTCAGGAAAGCTGCTGCCACCATGATGGGGGAGGAACCAGGGGCATAGAAATGCCAGCCACATGGAGCTGGCACATGCTTGCCATTTTATCATCATGGGCAAGGGGTCACCAGTTTCATGCCAGGACTCTGGGTGACCACGAGGGAAAAGAGAATTGTTGTTGGCTAGTAAGTGATATCTTGTGCCTATCACTTTGTAGGCAAGCCTGAATAAACTCAACTCTCTAGTATCCCCAAAAATAAGATTGGAGAAAATAAGACTGTAGAGTAAGCTCCTTGATTTGCCAGGTAACCAGGTAGAGGTGGGGCTGGGAAGCCATGTGTGGGTGGAATGTCCCAGTAGAAATCTCTGCAACACACACACACACACACACACACACACACACACACACACACACACCCCACAGTGGGAGAAAGAAAGAGACAGAGACAGAGAGAAGGAGAGATATTTTATTTCTTGGTGTGTGTGTGTGTGTGTGTGTGTGTGTGTGTGTGTGTGTGTGCGCGCTTAGGTGTGACAACTTGGGTTTGGACAATCTGTCAGGGAGGTCCCTGGTGGAGAAAATTGGATTTACCACTATCAACTTCCATGGTCAGTCCCTCTTCATCTCTCAATGTCTTTATGAAATTTCCTCATCCACACTGGCAAAGAAACTAGTATAGTCATTACATTGATCCTGTGTTATATGAGCATGCACTGGAGACCTTACAGGTTCAGTTTCCCTTTCTGGTTCAGTTTCCCTTTCATGTTCAGAAGACATTATCTCATAGTTTGTGTCTGTATCCTCTGGCTCTTAAAATCTTTCTGCAGCTTCTTTTGTATGGTATTCCCTGAATTATATGTGCAATGGTTATTTTAACAATTGGGGCTGCATATATTATAGTCAATTACTTTCTGCATTTTGATGAGCTGTGGATCTGTGTAATGATCTCCAAGTGTTGCAAAAATCTTCTTTGATGATTTGTGAGACCTATAAATATTTAGAATACAGTTACAATTTTTTATGGAAATAATGGAAGTTTCTCCTCTAAGGTCTATGACTTCTCAATCCACAGGTATTTGGCTTGATTGACAGTACCAGGCATGTATTTCCTTCCACTGAAACCAGCTTAAGTTTAATTACATAGCTATGAGTACCCTGAGATAAAATTATGTGCCACTATTGTATCATTGGCTATATATTAGTAGATTATTCATTAGTGAGATTCTGAGGTTTTATAGCTGGGTAGGAATACTGGCTGCTTTCTCCTTTGGTAGCTTTCATAGCATCTTCCTATACGTTGGTAACTAGTCCTCACAGGAAGGTGTCCACCAGGTCAGCACAGCTCCATTCCTCAAAGTTCTGTGCCAGAAATTTATACAAGTGAGAAACAACATTCCCCTCCACATGGGTTATTAATCCCATTCATAAAAGGATTTAAAAATAGGCCCCAATGGAAAATTTAATTCAGTTTCACTAGAATCTATAGAAAACTCCTCAGAACAGGATGGCCATAGATTTCTGCAGTTGCCTTGCGGAAAACAAACAAGAAGAGTAGAAAAGCTGCATACCAGGGAGAAGAATACTTTAGGTAAAGTAATCCAAAATATTGGACAGTGAAAGCATGGTTAGAAAAGAGGTTACACTTCTGAGGAATTCAGAAAAGTTGGTAAGACTTATGAAGAAAAATAAGTCTTTGACCGACTCCATACTAGTGTTCCAAAGGGCAGAGATTCCAAGCAGTCAAGTTAACCAACTACACTAGGTATTCTGCCGAGCATGACTTAGGGTGAATCTACATGCCTAGGGATTTTCCTGTGTTCAAGTATCTGGAAAAACTAGAAAATTTGGGTCTTCTTCCAGGCCAGAGAGTCTCTTAAACACTTGACCAGTTTTTTGGGTTTTTTTTGTTTTGTTTAGTTTTTGTTTTTTTGTTTGTTTGTTTTGTTTTGTTTTAAGGGATTCACAATATAAGAGCACAGTTGTTTTCAGATGACATTGACATTGCTCAGGTTGCCATACAATTAGGTAATTGGTGTTACCAATAATGAGGGATACCATTCGCCATTTGTTTTTCTGGGACTGTGTTACTTCCACTCAGCCTGATATCTTCTAGCTCCAGCCATTTACCTGCAAAGCTCATGATGTCATCTTTCTTAACTGCTGCATAGAACTCCATTGTGTAGATGTACCACATTTTCCCTATCCACTCATCAGTTGAAAGGCACTTGGGTTGGTTCCAGCTCCTTGCTATTGTGAAGACAGCTGCAATAAACATGGCTGTGTGCATGTATCTCTGTGGTAAGATGAGTCTTGTTGGTACATACCCAGGAATGGTATGGCTGGGTCAGGTGGCAAGTTCATTCCCAGTCTTCCAAGGGTTCTCCACACTGCTTTCCATAGTGGCTGTACCAGTGTACATTCCCACTAGCAGTGGATGAGTGTTCCCCTTTCCCCACAACCTCTCCAGCACTTAGTATCTTTTGTTTTCTTGATCCTAGCCAGTCTTATTGGAGTAAGATGATATCTTAAAGAGGTTTTAATTTGCATTTCCTTAATTATTAGCGAAATTGAACACTTTTTAAGATGTTTCTCAGCCATCTCTAATTCCTCACTTGTGAAGTCTCTGTTCAGCTCTTTGCTCCATCTTTTGAGTGGGTCATTTGTTTTCTGAGTAGTTTATATATCCTGGAAATCAATGCTTTGTCAGATGTATCTGTGGTGAAGGTTTCTTCCCACTCTGTGGGTTTTCTCTTCACTTCCTTGATTGTTTCTTTTGATGTAAAGAAGCTTTTGAGTTTAATGAGGTCCCATTTGTCAATTTATGACCTTAATTCTTGCGCAGCTGCTCTCTGATTTAGGAAGTCTTTTCCTATGCCTATGTCTTGTAGTCTGCTGGCAACTTTTTCTTCTATCACCTTCAGATTTCGGGTTTCACATTGAAGTCTTTAATCCATCTGGAGTTGACTTTTGTACAGGGTGAGAGGTAGGGGTTTAATTTTATTCTTCTACAAGTGGTGATCCAGTTTTTCCAACACCACTTGCTGAAGATGCTGTCTTTCTTCCCTTGTGTCTTCTTGGTCCCCTTGTCAAATATGAGATAGCTGAAGTTGTATGTGCTCAAGTTTGGATCTTCAGTTTTGTTCCATTGGTCAACAGGTCTGTTTTTGTGCCAGTACCAAGCTGTTTCTATGACTATAGCCCTGTAGTATAGTTTGAAGTCTGGTAAAGAGACCCGCCCCCCGCATTGCTCTTTTCACTCAGGGTTGTTTTGGCTATTCAGGGTCTTTTGTTTTTCCCAATGAAATTAAGGACTTTTTTCTAAGCCTGTGAAGAAACTCTTGGGGATTTTAATTGGGATTGCATTAAATCTATACAAGAGTTTGGGTACACACAACCACAACCACAAAGTAAAAAGAATCTTTAAAACTCTTGATCATTTTTAAAGATTCTTTTTACTTTGTGGTTGTGGTTGTGCTCTTGCTACTATAACTGTGAAATCTTAAATAATATGATCTTAACTTTAAGTTCTGGGAGGCAACCAAGGGCAATGACAGTGAGCTAAATGGGTTTGGTTTAATTAATTAATTAAGTCCATACAGTTCGAATCAGTAGAGTTTTCTTTAATCTTTATTACATACTAGATGATCATTGGATACTGATTCTAATCATATTGGTTATTTTTAACTTGTTGAGTGAAACAAAAGTTCACTAATAATTTTTTTGTCCTCATAAAATAGAGACAAAAATTTCTCTTTCCAAAATAAAAAGAACCTGAAGTGGCAAAGATAAATTTTAGATGAGGGTTGAATCTGTTTATATTTGTGATATAAAAGAAGTCAAAGTTAACTTAGAATTCTGACAAATGGTGTCTATTCTATTATAAAGATTTAGATCATATTGTGTCAAGTACAAAGACTTGCTGAGTGCATAGAGTGAACTAGAAACATAATCCTGAAATGCATGATGGTGAAAGAGAGGCTGTAAGGGGGAATATGAATTGAATTAAAGGCATATTCATGCAATACAGTGTATAGAATCTCTTGATGTGATTAGGCTGCGGTGTATATCTCTAGTGTTCTTACACAGTTAATTACAAATGTGGCTATGTTAGCTGTGATCTAAACATATACTTTTATAATTAACAATAATCATAAAACAGGACAGGAAATTGAGGGTGAATAGGGCAGGTATGGAAGCAATTAGAGGGGACTGGGGTATGGAATTGATGAGAAGACTATACTTGTGTATAATGTTCACACACACACACACACATGGAATCTAGAAGAAGTAATAGTCAGATGGTTTGTTGATATTGGTGAATAAACACGCTACTATAATTATAAATTTATTTGTATCCTGCTATTCTGCTGCAAGTATTGATCATTTCAAGAATTTTCAGGTGGAATTTTTGGGTCCTCTTATGTATAATATATCATCTGCAAATAGGGATAAGTGGACCTCTTTGATTCCAACTGGAACATCTTTTATTTCCTTCTCTTTTTATAATATTTATTTATTTATCTATTTATTATTTATTTATGTTGCTGGCATGTGTCTAAGTGCACCCTTGTGCAATGCCCACAGAGGCAGAGGCAGAGGCAGAGGAAGGTTTCTGATTGCACTGTATCTGGAGTTAGGGACACTGACTAGCCACACTGTGGGTACTGGGAATTGAACCTGGGTCTTCTGCAAGAACAGCCAGTGCTCTTAACTTCTGGAAAATTTCTTCATTCCCCCTTTTTTATTATTCTAGTTAGAGTCTCAACCATTAGATTGAAAAAGAGAGGTGAGAGTAGACAGCCCTGCCTGGTTCAACAAGCAATCAGAGAGAGAGAGTTCATGAACATACTACCATTCACAATGGCCTCAAAAAAAAATCTAGAAATAAACCTAACCAAAGATATAAAGATGTGTAGAATGAAAAATTAAAATCTTTGAAGGAAGAGATGAAGAAGGAACAAGGAAATAGACAAACTTTCTATGCTCATTGAATAGGATTAATATTGTGAAAATGACGATCCTGCCAAAGGCAGTTTAGAGAACTAAAGAAACCCCAATCAAAATTCTTGTGACATTCTTCACAGAATTAGAAACCACATCCTAAAATTCATCTCAACTAACAAAAGACCCAATAAAACAAAGCAGTCCTCAACAAAAAGAGCAATGTTTGGGAATTAACATAGTAGGTCTCTGGAATCATGGGGGTAAATGGGATAAGGAGCTTCTGAGAGGGAGATAATAAGGTCCAGGTATTGTCAAAGAGGTAATGTGAAAAATAAAGGTACTTTAAGTGGGGAGGAGAAAAGGAGAACTATACAGTGGAAGAGAGAGAGAAGTGGTAAATAACTGTTAGCTAGAGAGAAACAAAGGGAAATGTATTAGTTCAAAAGTAGTTCAAGTTTATAGCTGAGGACTATACAACAAGAAACAGGGATGATGATGTAGTGGCAATTTTATCTTGGGGTTAATCAACAAGACATAAAGCCCACATAATGGGAGGGAATTCATGTATGGTACTGTGAACATAGTCAAATAAACATGGCTGAAGGAGTCATAGACTTCTTTTTATCTTGGGGTTAATCAATAAGACATAAAATCCACATAGTGGGAGGGAATTCATGTATGGTACTGTGAACATAGTCAAATAAGCATGGATAAAGAAGTCATAGACCCTAGAAAAAAAATCTACATTTGTCTTACTCCTAGACAAACATAATTTCTTAATGTATTCTCAATATATAGCCTTATATTTACAGATACCTTTCACCAGTATCAAAGAAGCTTCTTTATTCAACACATGGAAACTACTAGAGTTCAACAGCTTCTCAAATGCAGAGAATAAGTGTCTGTGAGATACCCAGCCTTAAGTGACATATCTAAAATACCATCTCTATACCTAATGCTAAGAGAACATAATATAACAGGGACCAAAGAGGATATTAATTCATCTCTTAACTTTCACTAACAAATTTTCTTCATGCAACAGATTAACATAAACACACTCACAGCTGCCCAAAATATAGAAATTAATAGATTGCTGAGTGTGTGTGTCTCTGAATAAGAATCCTATGTTAAATTTCAATCACTCATTGCTCAGGAACCATTGCAGATGAGAGGGTAGAAAGATTGAAAGTGCCAGGGAAGTCGATGAGGACAAGGAAACAGATTCTCTGGTAGCTTTGAACTTGTTCATATGAACTTATAGTCATTGTGACTTCATGGCCAAGACATATCCAAATTCTAACCAGACAAAGCCCAGTATAGAAGTGGGGAATTGGGTAAAAAGTTACAACCTTAGTTAAGGAAATATTGACAACTCTTCACTAGTGGGTGAAAGAGAAATGTTCTTATTTAAATTTACATTTTTGAAATTTCTCCATGTAATAATTTTCATAATATTTAAGTTAGCTCCCCTCTCTTCAGCTTCCTCCACTACCCAATATAATGAATTCCTATCTGTCATCATCTGTGTATCTATGTATCTATGTATCTATGTATCTCTCTATCTATCTATCTACCTACCTACCTATGTATCTATCATCTATCTATCTATCTATCATCTATCTATCTATCTATCTATCTATCTATCTAATATCTATTGGGCCTATAAAAATTGATTTTTATGGCCCAAAATGTCCTTCAGTGTGGGTACATTCACTGGGTCCACCAAAAGTTCCATTCTTATAAGACACTGTCAGTCCCTCTCCAAGAAGCAATCAATTGTCAAAAGTTTCTTAGGTTGTGTTGGGATTTCCCACCCAATTCTGCATGTCTATGCAGGGGAATTTTGTCTGATTTGAGCTTGCACAGTACATGTACATGCTGTCACCATTGCTGTGAGTTCATATAAGTAACTGATCAGCTATCTGGAAGCTTCTGCTTCCTTCTGGTCATTCATACCCTCTGACAGAAGGTTAACCAGGCTCTAGTGAATGAAAAGGCATCTGAGAACACACTTGACTTTGATAGGGCTTAGCATATATGACAGATTCCGTGAAATCCTGTGTTGGAGGGTGGGAGCTTTGGAGCTGTAGTTGGGAGGGAGTTGAATTAGTCACTTTTCTGTTGCTGTGATAAAACCACCATGAGCAAGGGAACTTATAAAAGGAAGAGTTTATTTGAGCTTATGATTGACAGTTCCAGGGAATCAGAGTCCATTGTGGCCGGAAGCATGGTGGCCGGGGCTAGAGCAGCAAGCTGAGGGTCACACCTAATGAGCACAGGAAGCAGAGAGAGGGAGAAGCTGGAGACCACAAGGCTTGTTAAACTCACTAAGCCTGCCCCCAATAACGTACTTCCTCCAGCACAGCCACACCTTCTAAGACCTCCAAGAACAGTACCACCAACTGGAGACAAAATGTCTGAATACTTAAAGCCTATGGGGGACACTCATTCAAACCACCACAGGAGTCTAAATTAATATGCATTGTATGAAATGTACAAAAAATCAATAAACTTTTAAAGCGGAAAAGAAGTGATAGTCCATTATGTCAGAGTGGAAATGTTCAGAATGGAAACGCTATTCATTGTACTAACTTGCTCTGGTCCACAATAAAAGAGTTTTTGTTAAAGAGCAAATTGGGCCATTTCCCACTTTTTGTCTTTCTGTTTTCCCATGTGGCCTCTCCATCTTTCATGTCCTCATGCTATTTACCTTACCACTTGCCATTATTTCCTCAACAGAGAAGAAAAATATGAGGCATCAAAATCTTGGTCTTCAGGCCTAAAACTATGAAAAAAATAAATCAAGTGTTGCTATAATCACAAAATGTATTACCTTACAGAAATCATGCCACAACAATTTAACAAATATTTTTATCACTCATACTTATAAACAATGAATGATCTTAGGCAGTATTATCAACAAAATATAAATGAAAATATGATATGTAAATTATCTGTCTTAAAGGGTACATTAATCTATAATGGGCAAACTTCATATAGATCCTTTTAAATTATTATTTAGCCTTAGAAAATGGCTCATGGGTTTTTTTCAGAGGTGATTTTTCTATTTTCCCTTCAAAGCAACATCATATTCATATTTGAGTCTTCTGCAAATCCAGAAAAAAATGAATTTGCATTCATAGTATCAAGACAGGTAACGGTATGAAGATCGGCCTGATATTTTAATCTGGTGAAGCAGAAAATGAATTATTAAAATGTGAGACATCAGAAGTAGAACCCTTTACATTGAATTTTTATATGATGCTTTGAAATGATGAAAGTCTAATTTTCAAATGATCTGTAAGTAAACAAAATGAAATTGGAACCTAAAGGCAATATTAGTTGCATGAAAGTTTACTGTTCTAGCTTGCTTTCTTTTGTTATGATAAATACTATGATCAAAAGCAACTTCTGGAGGAATGCAGTTATTTTGCTTCCCAGATATAGTCTATCATTGAGGGATGCCAAGTCAGGCATTCAAGGCTAGAGCTTGAAATAGAAACACAAGAAGTATCACTGCATAGTGGCTTGCAACCAGGCTCGCAATAAGCCACATTTCTAACACATCCCTAAACCATCCTCCTAAGTAGAGTATCACCACCTTGAACTGGGCCTTCATACATGAATAAACAGTCAAAAACTGCCCCCGCCCCGAGGTGTTCAGTGTTAAATCTAATGTAGCAAATTCCTGACTTGAGATTCCCTCTTTTTAGATGTGTCAAATTGACAACAAAGATTAGTGACCACAGATATTAAACATCAAATTGGTCATCAACCATTTCTTTAGTTGTCTTATCAAAATAAAGTTTGGTGTAAATATATAGCATTGTTTTTATAGAAATGAGTGAACAGAAAAATAGACACTAAAACTAATATCCTCTCAGGATCTTTTTCTCTTGATACCAAGTAAACAATAAGGTCTTCTCAATTCTTAATATCCCTTTCCCAGTATTTTTGAAGTATAATCAATTAAATAAAATTAGGATGGATCAAGTACACAATTTAGTGGGCATTACTGATCATAAGTAATATTTTAACAGAATGAATTTTTAAAGATTTAGTTTTGTAATTACATGCCTGTGGATGTGGGTATGTGTGTCTATGTCTATGCATGGGTGAGTGAGTATGGATACACAAGGAGGCCAGATGAAAGTGTCAGATTACCTGGAGACACCCAAGTGAGAGACTGTGAACCAATCTCATGTCTTCTGTAAGTGTATTACGTGTACTTAACTCCGGATCCATCTCTCCAGACAGAAGATGTCATATAATTTTTCAAAATTGTAATAGTTTCTAGAATGTTAGGTCATTTTTTTTAAATTTCGGTATGTGACTGGGGTAAAAGTAGAATAACATGGTATAAGAAATTTCATCTACTCATGCCTTATTAAAATTTGCATGTATGTAACAATATCTGAATTTATAGAGTTCCTTGTTCTAGTTCCTCTTTCATTGCTGTGACAAGACACTCTGACAGACAACAACTTGGGGAGGAAAGGGTTTATTCAGCTTACATCTCCTGGGTCACAGTTCATCATATAGGGAGCCCAAGGCTGGAACTCAGGGCAGGAACCTGGAGGCAGGAGCTGAAGCACAGGCCATGGAGGAGTGCTGTTTACTGGCTTGTTTCCCTGGCCCATGCCCAGCCTGCCCTCTTATACAATACACAACAACCTGCCCAGGGTGGCACCACCCATAGTGGGCTGGGGAGGGCCCAGCCCACATTGCTTGACAATCAAAACAATACTCCACAGATGTGGCTACAGGCAAGTCCAGTGGAGCCAATTCCCCAACTGAGGCTCCCTCAACCCAGGTGTGTCAAGTTGACACTAAAGCTATGCAGCACATTCCCCAAATATTATGTGCGTGTATTTGTACTCTCAAATTTTCACAGATAAATAAAAATATTAAGTGTTGAATACCAAATCACTATTAATGGGGAAGACTAGTTTGGGAAGTTGATTATGCTGTAACTAATTCTTTTATTTCCTTGGATTGGCAAGATGTCTCTGTTGTTAAAGGCAGATGCTACTCATCCTGAAAAACCGAGTTCAATTCTCAAGACCAATATGGTAAAAAAAGAATCTCCTTGGGTAGATACTTTTCTGCTTTCAACCTGTATGACTTGGCTCACATACATAAACACATCAATCAATCAATCAATCAATCAATCAATCAATCAATCAGTCAATCAGTCAGACAATCAATCAATCAAAAAGTAAATAAATAAGTGTAATAAATAATTCCGCTATTCCTAACAAATGCTTCTTTTATTTTATTTATTCATTTTTCATGGGACTACCGAATGAACCAAGGGCTTTGTGAATTATAAAACTATCAACACTTAGTTACAACTTCAGTAATTACTTGGATTTAATGCAGCATGATACCAAACTGCCTATGATAAAAAAATGTAGTTACCTAATCCACATTTGTTTCAGAAATGTTGATGTTATTTTCTTATAATGAACTATGATGCCTTATCAAGAAATCATCATGTAATATGATCTAGTATTTTCTTGGATGTTATTTATTGATTTATATTATGTAATGAACTGTGGGGAATACTTATATAATGCCATTAAATAATAGACATGCTCTGAATAAGAGAGGTGATTAGACTGCACTAAGTAGTGGTTAACAAAATAGTGGGGAAGTTATTTCCATTTCATGGTGTGTAAAATTAATTCTTTAACTTTCCAGCTATAATGAAAGCACATATTCTGAATTTTTCATTATTAATCTACTCTCATACTTATTATCATGGAATTATACTAAATATTCTCAACCCCTACTCATTAAAGCTTCAATGCAATAACCATTAGTTTTGCCCACTGAATAACAAATAATTTAGAAACAATGTTAAGAGATATTTAAATGAAAATCTTTGTTAACTGTAAGAGTGATCAGAATACCTAAAAGATATGTTTAAAAATATACTGTTAATGCAGTTGGAACTAATAGATACAAGGTACTTGCTATTAGATTGTGTATTCCAAATTAATTATTATGATATGTTTTTATTTAAGTAGCTTAAAGATTTTATATTAATTCCTGGCATGCAATAAATTCAGTTTCAATTTTTGTATCAGAATGTTTATCACCAAGCAAAAGTGGCCTATCAATACATTCATATAAGACAAATGGATGTGAAATTGTTTATGTGAACTATTATTGGTAAATTATTGCACATGTAGTGAATTTGGGAACAAGCAAGTGAATATCAGAGTATGTGGAATTTCTGCTTACTTTTTATACAATAGCTACTCTTATAAATTTCTCTGAAATATCAAAAGACAGGAAAATATGTGATAAAAGAAGTCTCAAGGTAAAAGGAATGTTGAAATCCCAAAGGGGCATCACAGTTTCAAGTAGTTATAGAAGTTCGTTCTAAAGAAAAGAGAAGTTTATCTTATTCCCAATCTTACTTTGGAGAAAGAAGATCCCATTCACTAAAACATAAATTAAAATAAAATCAAAATCGAGGAAAACCAACCAAAGTTTGAATTAAATTGTAATCCACTGAGAGTCAAAGTGACAAGGACTGAAAAGGATAAGGTCTATGAAGGAGTGCATGCCATTTCTATAAATCTGTTACATTCCAGATAAGCATGCTTTTAAGGTAGAAAACCTAACAATACATTTTGCTATTGTGAAAAATAATAGTGAAGGATACATTAAACAATAATAAAAACTGGTCGCTAACCCTTAGTTTATTCTGCCTATATAATATAGATTGTGTTTTTCATTTCCTCTTTTGACACTATCAAGTTCTCAAATTCATTAATTTCTATGACAATATGCACAGGCAAGAGAAGAAATTTTCATTTCTGCAATTTTTATATATAATGAGATTAATAGAAATACAGTTGCATGTAGTGTGACTCTGAGACACAGAGGGCAAAAGGAATTTAAAGATCAAAATCATGTTGAAGTGTTTTAAAATAAAACCTTAGAGCAAGTGCAATTTTTTCACTGGAGGAACAACCCCTAGTATTTAGATAGATAGTAGATAGATGATAGATCAATTGATCGATAGATAGCTCATAGATAGGCAAAAATCTTTAATCATATGAGTAATGTAGCATAACAAAGGGGGAAACAAATACTTGATATTCGCTGTAAATTCTTATTAGACAGTGCTGGAAGCTCTTTCTCTCAGGAGGTGATCATATACTTATGCACACTTTCTGATGCACTTTCATACCATTCTCTATTTGTATACTAGTCACACTTCTATGGAATGCAGAGGCCTGTCCATACTCTCCTCCACATTACTATTCTTTTGATTTTAAATAAGAGACCTTCTAGTTAGCTGGGATTTCCTCTCACCTTGTGTTGATGTTGACTTACAGTTCCCTGGTGGGTACTAATTTTGAACTTGTTTTTCATCATTTTGTGTAACATTTGAACTTCTTTTCTTTTTCTCATGTTAATTCTCTCTCTCTTTTTTTTTTTTTTTTTCTTTTGAGACAGGGTATCCCTATACCCCCAGCTGGACTGGAACTCACTCTGTAGACCAGGTTGGCCTTGAACTCACAGAGCTCAGCCTGCCTCTGCCTCACAAGTGCTAGTATTAAAGGTGTGCAGGTGTCACCATGTGGGTGTTGGGAATGGAACCTAAGTCCTCTGCAAGAGCAGTCGGTGCTCTTAATCACTGAGCCATTTCTCCAGTCCTTAAATTTCCTCTTTTAGAAGAAGTATCTACTCATACATTTTTCCAGTTTCATTGGATTATTTATATTTTGTTATCCATGCTGTCTTTATAAACAAGACACACTATCAAAATAGATATCCAGCAATGAATGAATAACCAAATAGAATACTGTATAGACATATGTTATTCATGCATAGAAAAAAAATTCCATTTGCCACAGAAGAAATAATAGATATTTCTAGAAATTAAAAAAAAAATTCTTTTTTTTAATTTATTTTATTGATGCTTTTGTATTTCATACATTCATTTTCAATTCAGTGTTCAGGCATATATCCCCTTCCTCCCCCCCCCCACCCCACCCCTACCCCATAGCAGACGTGCATTCTGCCATAAGTTTTCTGCATCTTTCTCTGCTTTTTTGTTTTGTTTTGTTTTCATTTTTTTTAACAATAGGTGATAATTTTGTGAGTACAAGCATCCTCATGTAAAACCAATTTGCAAGCAGTGTGCCCAAACCCACACAGCTCATGGGTCCCACCATCCTCAAAGGGGGGGCTTGTATGTTCAATCAAGTTGATCAAATGAGTGTCCAGTCTATATTGTTGTAGTTTCACCATTAACCCCAATCGCAGCCCTTACATTCTACCACGCCCCCTCTTCCGCAGATTGTTCCCTAGGCTTAGAAAAGGGGCACAGGTGGATGAGAAGCAAAACACTCTACTTTCTCTGGAGCTGATGTCTTGGTCTCTAGTCAGTTCTGGCTGTTTTCTTTCATGGGCTGCCAGCTTATCCAGGCTTAACCTTTCGATCCTACTAATGAAGCACATGCAATTAGATATTTAGGTATTTAAACAGTATAATATATAGCCTTTTGATCCTACTAATGAGCCACACACAATTAGATATATGGGTATTTAAACAGTACTAATTGTTATGGTAGGTTACTTTGGTATAGACACAGATGTTTGGATGGTATGTCAATTCATGATCTGCATTTTCTTCTGTCAAGTATGGCAGGGTCTTCGTGTGGTTTATAACATCTCCTAACCATTAGAGGATGTAAGCTTGTGCCATCAGCCGTGGGTTATTCCTCCAAGGAGAGAGCCAATATCGCATGTGTTCCTCTTCATGACTTGATGTTTTAAAAGGCAATCTGAACATAGACTGACTACTAAGTGCAGTGTGCTCTGACTGTAGGGAAGTGTGACACAAAAATGGGCTCCATAATGTCTCACAAAACCAACTTTTGAGGCCTAAGTTCTGTCATATAACACAGTGAGTGCCTATAGTTCATTTTGAACCATTTTATATTTTGTGAATATCTTTTTTATTTTTTTTTAATTTTATTTATTTCTGTATATGTAGGAATGTACTGTCTGCATGCAAGTTTGTGCACCCGTGTTGTGCAATGCCTTGGAAGTCAGAAGAGGGTGTCGGATTACCCTGGAACTAGAGTTCTCCTGGAATTGGAGTTTCAGACGGTTCTCGGCCGCCATGTGGGTGATGGGGATCGAACCTGGGTCCTCTGTAAGAGCGGTCAGTGCTCTTAACCGCTAGGCCATCTCTCCAGCCCCTGTGAATATCTTTTAAAGACAAGACTGGAGCTGAAAATATCCAAATCCAATTTAGAAATGGGGAGGAGGAAATTTTTGTTTGTTAACAACAAAATGTATATGTTTATGGAAATATTATACCATAAATAATAAATATGTAAAATGCTTAAATGGTATTCAATTTTAAATATTTAAACAGATGGAAATATTGACTGTCCTAATTTGATTTATATTCATGTATCAAATTATCAGTATGCTGCATTATAACTAAAATAAATATAAAAAATTTTATATTGAATACAATATAAAAGGTATATATAACAGGTAATTTTCAAATATATATATATATTCCCATATTTTTATATTTCTGTGTGTACTGATTAAGGTGACACTGATCATGTTGTTATTAGTATCACATTACCAAATATTAAATTCTTTTTTTTTTTTTGGTCTTTTCGAGACAGGGTCTCCCTGTAGGCCCAGCTGTCCTGGAACTCACTCTGTAGACCAGGCTGGCCTTGAACTCACAAAGATCCGCCTGCCTCTGCCTCCCAAGTGCTAGGATTAAAGGCGTGCGCAACCATGCCCGGCCAAATATTAAATTCTTGATAGTTCACATTAAGAAAGTAACAACTCTGAATAAACTTAGTCCTCATCTTTTTGACACAAGCACAGTTCATCACTATTTTGCTCTTGTCAAACTGTCATGTGCTATTCAAAACTCAGGGAAATTTTAAATATCTAGAAATTACTAGAAACAGTTTCCAGAATTGTGCTGGCAAACTTATGCTGAAATTTTCTAAGAGGTGTTGTAACTATTCTCTGTCCTGCTGTGATTACAGCAATATATCAATTGCATGTTCAGTAGCCTAGCTACTTTGGAAAAAAAATCACATTGTTTCAGATCCTCTAGATGTCTTTGAGGAACAATACTTGCTATTTTACAACAAACTTTCCACTTACTTTGGGAATTTACAATAGATTAGAGTGAAAAACATACAGACTCTCTCCAATGAATCTTAACCAGAAATGAAATTTATTTCCCCTTACACTGAATCTAGGTTGAATTGCTTTGATCCATTTAGCTACGGAAGAAGTGACTTGTATATTCTGAAACCACATCCCAGGAGGAATTGCAGTATTTCTCTTTCCTTCACAAATATTCATCTGTCACTTGGGCAAGCTTGATGAGCCCCTGGAGGGTAACAGACTGCAGTCATCTGGAAAGAGTCTCTGAGCTCTTAGAAGTATTACTTACCATGGCACAGGTACAATCAGCAGCCAAAGAAATGGTGAGGTGAATGATATGCTGCTAAAATTCATGTTGGCTTGGCATACAGCTAAAGCTTATATATATGAACCATTTTCCCTACTGCATACTAAGAAGCCAAAAAAATGCCAGTTTCCCATGACAAAACTGATGATGCTTTTTAAACCTATTGCATTTCATGTCTCTCCTATTCTCCATAACTTTAACCACACAGAGATAGATGAGGTACATGTTTCAAACCCCATAATTGGAGAGAATCTCAACAAATATTTAATGATGTGTACTGACGTTTTTGTTTATTTAGTTCATTAGGAATTAAGATGTTATATTCATATTTGCAATATATTTACATGAAGAAATTGCTGGACACAAATTTAAGAGAGTCAGTATGGGAGACAGAATGATCAAGTGACTGAGGCAGTGAGATGTTCTACTTATAATTCAGAAAGGCAGATAAGAGACTGTGAGTGTGTCAGGAACAGAGCTTGAAGAGGGTGTCCCATCAGAACCTATAATGGAAAAATCTATATAATAGAGAGGGAGAGAGAAAGAGAGAAGTGAGAGACAGACAGAGAGACAGAGTTAGAGAGAAGGAAGAGGGAGGGTTGGATGGAAGGAAGGGTGAAGAGGAGGAAGAGGAAGAAGAGTTAGAAGAGGAAGAAGAGGAGGCAGAAAACAGGGAGAAGTGAGAGAGAGGAGGGTGGAGAGACTCCCTACCAGTAGCTCATATTCCCAATTTCTATTCATGTTTCCTGTTGCCTAATTCTATGGGAAACTAGATGAGAAGAATGCCAAATGATGCAAGCTGTAGGTTTAGCATTCTGCAGCTTAATGTTGCACAACACAGGGCATATCAGAAAAAAATATGGGAAGTTGGTCCAGATTTGCAAAGAGATAAGAGTTTGGTGGAATATCCAGTATGATACCAAGGTATACGTTCTATGCAGCTTCATCAACACAATGCCTACTGAGTGATCTTATGTACTAGACTTTGTTCTAAATATTTTTCTCTGTTATTTTTAAATACTGTAAAGTATGGTTTGTTATTATTCATACTTTATATTGAAGAAGGAGGAACAGAAATTTAAGTTATTTGCCCACAAACTGAAAGGAAGAAACTGAGGAATCAAATCAATGATACCTGAATTTTGTGTCAGTTTATTTTATTAAAATATATAATATCACCAGGTGTGGTGGCTCGCACCATTAATCCTAGCACTTGGGAGGCAAAAGCAGGCTGATCTTTGTGAGTTCAAAGCCATCCTGGTCTACAGAGTGAATTGCAGGACAGCTGGGGATACAGGGAGATCCTGTCTCGAAAGGACAAAAAATATCTATAATATCATTATTGGTTATATACGCTGAATGGGCCTAAGAAATCAAGTGATACACAAATTCATGTCCAAAATAAAATGGAGAGATTATCAACATAAAGGAGATGAGTTATTCCTATCTCTGGTTGCATTCACAAATGCAGAGCCTCTTTAGACAGAAGATGGACACTCAGGAAATACAAGAATTCCATACACAAAAAACTCATGAGAGTATCCAAAGATTCTCTTTGAAACCACAGAAACAAACTTTCACTTAATGCTTGGTAACAAAAATGGTGTTATATAGAAAGTTGTAATTTCTTACTCCCAAGGAGATATTGAATAAGCTGAATTACTTAGTATGTCAATACTATCCTCAAACCTCAACGTTGGTTATTTTTCCCACATCTCAAAGAATGTAGTTAAAAAGTCCAGTATGTGGACTCTTATTTGATCAACATGATAGTACATACGAACCCCTCCAGCTGGACAATGGGGACCTCGGGCTGTATAAGTTTGGGCATAGCTGCTTGCAAATTGGTTTTACATGAAGGATGCTTGTATTCATTACAAAAAATAAATAAAAAATAAAAATAAATGTCCAGTATGATAAAGAGAACTCTGATATTTTACCATCAGATAGTTTTTCAAAGTTACTATATATGCTATCAATAAAAAAAATCAAGAAAATTTTAGCTAATTTTGAAAAATATTTTTCTACACACTCATTTGCATAAATTATATTGATGTCAACATTCATAAGAAATTCAGAAAAATGTTTTCAGCTGAAATTTTCAGAGAGTGACATTAACTGTTTTGAATTAAGGGTAATAATATGCTGGCTAATTAATTAATTTGCATTATGGAAATCAGTACTACAAGTTACACCAAAGGCCAAAGTATAATGATGAAATTAATCCTGAGCCATCAAATAAAGCTACAGTGAAGGATAAAGGTTATATTTCAAGTCTTAGTCTACAGCACATAGTAACTTCTGAATGCTCATAAACCTTCAGAAATATATAAAAAATATTGGATGCCTAAATTCTGAGAACTTGATTAAATCTCATTTTAAAAATTTTTCATGATCTAGTACAATGATGTGTGTTATATTCATTTTGGTACTGTTTGAGTAGAGAACATGAGAAAAAGTGACTCTATTCTTAAAATAAAACAAAATACTAATTTCTATTTTGTGGTAATAGTATGTCTTTTTAAATGTAGTAATGACAATAAAAATAGAGGACATTCCTGAACTTCAAATACCAAGAAAACTGATGCACTGTGTGATAGATGTGTATGTTCTTCCCTTTTTTAGAAATTAGTAAATTGTAATCCTCCTATAAATAGTTAAGATACATATACAGCCATATGTATGTATGTATATATATATATATATACATACATACATATGGCTGTATATATATACATATTTATGCATATATATGCATATTTCCTTCACATTCAAGTCTAATGCTGTGCAAGTGCCAGGCAAATGAAGACTATCCCTTGCGCCTTTGATTTTCACTTTACAGCACATATCTATACCAGACATCCAGTATTTAATATGAATTGTCCGTCCTGTAGAGAAGAATTTTGCATTTTGAGAAAAACAGTAAAGGAGACTAAAAGTACTTTATAAAAGTTAGAGGGTATTCAAATTATGCTAAAGAAAGAATGAAAGAGAGACAGCAATCTTACCCAGGAAATTACGTCCACTAAAACGAATTATAGAGTAATGATAAGATCAAAGTCCACTTGTTTGTCTTTTATAAGTGAGATAATGGGAAAAAGGACAATAAGCTTACAAAAGCTCTGAAGACTTTCTTGTTAACTGTGCTGAGAGATTCAAGAAATAATGGTCTAAGAGAAGTAGCTCTCCTCTGGCATGGAATACCAAAAATAAAATGAATAAAGTCACTTAAATGAAAACATCTTAAGGAGACCACAAGTCTAAGAGGTGATTCTCCTGTACCTGTGTTAAATAATAAGCACTTTACAAAAGAATCACATGAGAAATTATCATTGAGAAAGCATTTAGCTTCATTTTATATTTGAAGAAGAGATTCTCTAAATCACTTGGAAGAATCACCAGTTGGCATTCATTGCACTCACATACCAGCAAGAACAGATGGAATATAAAATGGTATCAAACATATCTACTGAAAAAAACAAGCATGTTAAAAGTTAATGAAAGGAAAACCAAGAAGGGGATAAAATGAACCTTGTGAATGTTACTGTAATGAGAGCACAGTCTACCCCTCCATTTTAATGGTTGATCAAATGGTAAATAGCAATAATATTAATAATAGTACCCATAATATATTTGTCATTTTACTTTATTATATAAACCATGTGTGAAAGGTGTACTGTCATTGATCTTACTTTATTGGTCAGATTAATGAGACCCTGGGATGTAAAATAAACTTTAAAGAGTGATAAATCCAGTACACAAGTGCAGCAAGATTCATCTGGTACAATATTTTACAAACATCATACTGTTTCAATGACTTTGGGCCATGAATAAGTATTATTTATCTTGAGTAGCAAAAGATAATAAGTAAAAATTGTTGAAGCTTTAAATTTCTACACTGTCAAAACTGGGTACACAGCTGATAAATCTGAGGAACTTTGAAGAGTGGGATTAAAAATATCATACCTAGCTTCATTGCTGATCTCATCTCACGACAATTTTTTATATTGGAAAATACTGAGTATAAATTCTTGAATGTTTCCCATTGTTCTGAACCTCCTCATCATCGGTGCTATTATTTTTTATGTATTTGAGGTGAGTGAACAGGCACAGAGAGAATAAATAACATGCACGCATCATTTATAAGATAATTACAAGTTTGAATATTTCTCCCTGTCAGTCAGCCTTCAAATTGAGCGAAGTAACCATGATATAATAACCTCAAAATATTTTAGCAATGGACTATTACAGATTTTAATCTGCTTATTTTACCTAAGCTCTAAAGCTACTGCTTTAATGAAGTATTGCAATATGAAGTCCAAAGACAGAAAGAATATCAGGGTATGTTAATATTTAAGTTTATAATCAGAAGAAAACCATGACACAAATGTTTTTCAGAGTTACAGGAAATCCATGATTCTGTAGAACACAATCAGTTAATCAAAGTCAAGACCTAAAATTAATACATGGAAAAGGAGAAAAATACTTTGATCTGTTTAAGTGTCCAAATTAATACTAGGTCTTTTTTGTTGTTGCTAAGTTTATCATAACTCCCCAAATTACTGTGAGTAAAGTTAAAACATTCCTTTTAATTTTAAAAGAGTGAATAAAATTCATACTACAATAATGATATATTTGGCAGGAAAATAATTTAAATTCTCTAAAAAGTATCTCACAAATACAGAATAAGAACAATTTTATTATAGGAAATATATACTGAATTTTGTCCTCAGTTAAGCAGGATGATGATGACATTTATATGAGATAAATCACACTTATCATTTTCTATCTGGAAACGCAGCCAAACCATTTTGCTTCACAGCAATTTGACTCTTACTCTCCTTGTGCTTTTTATGTAGATATAAATATGAAATTTCTTTTCTATTGAACTTTCCTAAGAACATTTAAGGAAAATTACATATATGTATATATTAATGAAAATGACATAATGCTTATTCAATTGTGGTTTTGCTACAGATGAAGGCCAGTCAGAACCCTTTCTTGGAGAAGAAATTGCTTACTTTTGTTCTGGTGGTGGTCTCTGTAGTCATAGATTGTACATTTTTCTCATTTATATATGTATTTTAATCATAAATATTTTGTTAGTTATGGTTTATAATTTGAAAGATTTTTAAATTAAATTTAAAAAGTTGAAAGGTAATTATTTCCCCTCTGTTTCCTCTTGCTCCATAGGTCTGAGGTCAGAAAAAAAAATAAAAAATAAGTAGAAGCCAAGATTTCAAGTAAAACATTCAACTTAGCCACACACAATGGAAATAGTTTCTCTGGCCCAATGGCAACTGGTTTAGTCATGACCTTGAAACCAACACTTAATAGTAATTTATAGTAGCATCAGTCTAAACTGTGAAAGGAAATTGCCCCTTCCACTCCTTCTAGTGTGGGAATGGAAGACATAGACAAATGACAATCCAGAAAGAATGTTTAACCCACTTGCTGAATTGTTACCTTAAAGAGAAGAAGTTTCTATAAATAGAAACATATCAAGTTAACAAAATTGTTATTATTGTTTTTATTTTTGAGATTAAAAAACTAAGCAAACCTAACTTAAATAGGAAATGGTTTGTTTCAGCCTATTGATCATAGTCCATCATCAAAGTATGCTTGGAGAGGAGCTCAGACAGGATCTTGGAGTCAGGAACTGAAGAAGAGACCATGATTTGGTTTCTCTACTTCACTCAATCATCACTTTTCTTATCTATCCAATATCTATCTGCCCAGGTATGGCACTGTCCACGGTGGCTGGGACCCTCCAACTTCAATTACAAATCAAGAATGTGCTTCACAGACATGTCCACAGGACATATTTAATGAAAGAAATTCATCAGTCAATGGTCCATCTTCCCAGATGACTGTAGTTTGTGTCATCTTTACAAAAACCAACCAACACATTAATCAGGTGTCTAAATCATGGTGCCAGTTCAGATGTAAATTTTGGAATATTCAGTTTATTTTAGTTACTATACCTCTGAACTTATTTGAAAGCCAAGACTCCCATAGGTTATTCATATGCTGTAAAAGTTAGTCCATAATTTTTTAGATATCTCTTTCCTCACCTGGTAGCTAGTATTTCTGATCTTGTCTAATAATTATCACAAATATTTAATAAGAATAGAAAAGGTGTTTATCTTTTCATGTATGTGACAAATAACTTAGAGAAACAATTTAAATTTGGAAATACTTATTTCAGCTCATGTTTGGGCATTTCAGTCCACAGTCAGCTTATTCTGTCATTCCTGGATTGTAGTGAACCAAACATAACAGGATGAATGATGGATAAGTGACCCTTAGGGTGATTATGACTCAGAGAGGAGTGAAGGAATGAGCTGGTGCCCAGGTGTGATCTCAACCTACCCACCTCATCCAACTAAATGTTACCTTTGAGAATTTCGCTACTGTGGGATAGTTTTACAAATTTCAAAGTCATCAACACACGGAAAACATTGATTAATTAGGTTCCTTAAAGTTCTAATAGCTCTGAGAGATATAAACATTCCCTAAAATGGGTGCTCTAGTAATCTAGCAGGAATCTCACTTCAATAAAGTTGATGGGATTAAATATCACTGTGCTGGATAGCTTTAGTGTCATCTTGACACACCTGGGTTGAGGTAGACTTAATTGGGGAATTGGCTCCATTGGATTGGCCTGTGGCCACATCTGTGGAGTATTGTGTTGATTGTCAAGCAATGTGGGAGTGCCTAGCCCACTATGGGTGGTGCCACCCTGGGCAGGTTGTTGTGTATCGTACATGAGGGCAGGCTGGGCATGGGCCAGGGGACCAAGCCAGTAAACAGCACTCCTCCATGGCCTGTGCTTCAGCTCCTGCCTACGGTTCCTGCCCTGAGTTTCCGCCCTGAGTTCTAGCCTTGGGGTCCCTAAGTGATGAACTTTGACCCAGGAGATGTAAGCTAAATAAACCCTTTCCTCCCCAAGTTGGTGTCAGTCAGAATGTTTTGTCACGGCAATGGAAGACAAACTAGAAAAATCACTGTGGAATAACAACATTCCCTAAAAATCAAATAGCCACAGTACAGTTTGGTTTATCTTTTGGGCCTATAATTGATATTCATAAAAAAAAATGAAGACATACACCAGGGATTTTTTTGGCTAAGTATTTACTTCCAGAATGTAAGAATAATCATATAACAATTATTTGAAAGAATTCTATTAGTGTAACTCATATGCCCTTCAATTATCTTAGGTAGAATTAAAAACCATGAATAAATAAGTATAAAAACATTTTACATTTCAGTAATTCAGTGTAAGTTATTTTGTATTCATTTCACATTTCAGAGAACTTGTAATAAAGATGGATTTGGAGAAGGAAATTCTATTTTTCAATTACACAAATCTATGAAGAAGAGAGAAGAAAAAGAAAGGGGAAGGGGAGGAAGAAGAGAGGGGGAGAGAAGAAGGAGACCAAGGAGGGGGAAGAGAAGGAGGCTGAGGAGGAGGAAGAGGAGGGGGAGGAATGAGAGGATAGAGAGAAAATGAAAAATAAACATGATAGAGACAGAGAGGGGGGAGAGAGAGAGATAGAGAGGAAGAGGATTTAGGAGGGCAAATCTGTAAGTCTTAGAATTAAATTCTTTCCAAAATGCAGTGGTAAAAATGTAAACAGTCATCTGAAAGGGAAGTTAGAAAGTAAATATGTCTCAGGAAGACAAAATACTTAGATTAATTGATTGCTAGAACAACACTTCTCTGACAACCTTCAGATATGTGTCACCCTAAATTTCAGCAGCATATCAGACTCCTCTTAGATCCCATTGGCGTTTTATTTCTTTAATTTTTAGTAATTTTTCTATAATGCTTTTATCGATGTTTTGCAGAATCTCTGACATCATTTCTCAGTTCAGTCTAGACACATTCCCCTATTCCCTTACCCCCACCCGACCCCAGATCATGCACCCCACCATAATAGTTTTTACTGTTACTTTGAGAATTTCATACAATGAATTTTTGTCATATTCTGACCTGATCATCCATTCCACACATATTGTATTATCCTCTCACTTTCTTTTCTCTCTTACTATTTTTTAAGGGCAATGAATTCTAATTTGTGACAGCATGTACAAGAACTGCTCAATCCACACCTGGAAAAAAACAAGCAGGGATGGGGGAGGTGGGTAAGAAGCCCCAGACCTAGCTGAGGTCACTGTTCTATCCTCTTCTCTAAGATACACTTGATGATATCTTAGAAAGACCAGTCCAAGTATTTCTCAAAAACAATGTGTCTTATTGGTACCATATTTTGCAACTGAATACTTTAGTCAATGGTCTTAAAGAAATAGTAGTCTAACAACAAAACTTCATGAGCAATAATTTTGAAACATTGTATTTGGAGTTGATTTCGCAGTTTAAGAAAGAATATCAATCCTATTGCACTGATGATAAAACTTCAATTTTAAAATGCCAGTGGAAAATATTGTATTTAAATGACAGAGTGATTTTGTGGGAAATTCCTATGTATAGAAAATTTTAATAGAAAACTTTAATCAAATTCTCCCTCCAATATCCTGTTTTTCCTCTCCCTCTACTCGTCTCATTTATTCCAAATTATCCCATTATTTAATAGAAACGATATATTTTTTATATAAAATGGTTTTATTCATAATTTTTAATTCCAGAGAGTTTATGAATACATGGTCTGATAAGATGGCTTTGCAAGTAGCAGAGCAATTGAGATAAAGCCCCAAATACAGGTCCAGGACAACCTCTACTAAGGTTTCTCTACTTGGACTATTCTTTTAAGCCATAAAAATTGCAAACAGACTACACAATATGCATGTGTAGAAATCAGCTGGGCAGATCTCTTAATTTGAGAATTTCATGCAGTGTATTCTGATCATTGTCAGGTCCCTCAATCTCTCCTCTGCCATTTAAGTACAGCCCTGACTTCAGGTCCTTGATTATTATTTGCCATTATTTTAAGGCTTCTGAGTCTAATCACTCTGTGCTAAAATGCACTTGAGTAAGGATATATGAGTTAGTCTTGTGCATGCTGTCATACGCTCTGTGAGTTCAAATGTGCAGGTACCCTGGGGAGTCCAGACAACACACTTTACTTGTAAGACATCCTACTCCCTCTGTTTCTTATAATAATTTTAGTTCCATTTTCCACAATAACCCGTGAGCCATTTGGAGGACAGGATGCAATACAAGTGTCCCACTTAGGGATGAGTACAAGTTGTGACACTCATTTGATCAACTTGATTGAACATACAAGCCCCCCCTCCTGCTGGATGGTGGGACCCATGAGCTGTATGGGTTTGGGCACAACTGCTTGCAAATTGGTTTGACATGAAGGATGCTTGTACTCACAAATTATCACTTATTGTTAAAAAAAATGAAAACAAAACAACAACAAAAAAACCCAGAAAGATGCAGAAAAGTTACGACAGAATGCATGATATGGGATGGGTAGGGGTGGGGCGGGGTGAAGGGAAGGGGATATACGCGTGAACTGAATTGGAATATGATGTGTGAAATACACAAAGCATCAATAAAAAAATAAAAAAAAGAAAAATTCATTTTGATTTTCATCCTTTATAACTTCCATCTCAGTGTCAAATTGATCATGCATTCCTATTAGATAGTACTTAGTCCTAAATCCTGTGTTCACCCTGCAATAGTCATGGAGACTTTAAATATGTACTGCTCTCACTCTTATAGAATACTGTAAGTATGTCAAAGGTAAGCGTTGTATCTTATAGTTTATAGTGCTCTTGATGCTTACTTATCCCCTAAGTTTTTCTTTTCTGTTCATGTTATTGGGAGAAAAATGAAAAGTTATGAAATGATAAATCCTTGATTAAAAGATACTATTCAGAAGCTGAACAGTTGAACCAACAGTTTAAGGCAGTTGCTACACACACACACACACACACACACACACACACACACAAACACAGATAAATTAATTGAAAAAAGACTATATTTTTTGCTTAATATAATACTTTCATTGATGTTTTGTGTGTTTCAGTTCAATTTAGACACATTCCCCTTTCCCTTTCTCCCATCTCACCCCAGTTCATGCATTCTGCCATATATGTCCTGAAACTTTCTCTCAATCTTTTTAAGGATTTCCTCTGCAAATGTTTATTGTTTTGAACAGAATTTAACTATATCAGTCCATTCTTTGACCCAGTCCTTATGTTGTGGTTCCCTCCCAATTGTATTGCTTCAAAGTATGCCTATATAAATCATATATGTACCAGAATTATGTCCTTCAGGAATAAACTGTATGTTAAGTCTGATATATGTTTAAGAGCTCATAATTTTTTTCCTTTTAATTTTATATTACACTAAAATACGAATATATACCATCTGCCCATATACATTAATTATCATATCTGAAAGCAATCGGTAAGTTATTTCTAGGGCTCATTAAGAGTTTCATATTATAACATCACAGTTGCTTTCAGCTAGAAAAAAATAACAGTAACATTGCTCAGCTTGCCTTTCAGCTGGGGCATTTGGTACTAGCATCCACAAAAGAGGGAAACAATTCCCTGTTTATTTTGGGGGGAATGTGTTACTTCACTTAGCATAATGACTTTGAATTCCATCCATTGACCTGCAAAGTTCATGATGTTATCTTTCTTTACCGCTGCATAGAACTCTATTGTGTAGATGTACCATATTTTTATTATCCGCTCCTCAGATGAAGGGCATTTGGATTGGTTCCAACTCTTTGCTATTGCAAAAAGAGCTGCAATAAACATAGATGTGCATCTATCTTTGCAGTAGGATGAGTCTTGTGGATATATACCCAGGAGAGGTATGGCTGGGTCAGGTGGTATGCTCATTTTGAGCCTTTTAAGAGTTCTCCACACTGCTTTCCACAGTGGTTGTATGAGTTTACATTCCCACCAGCAGTGGATGAGTGTCTCCCTTCCTCCACAACCTCTCCAGCATTTGGTGTATTTTATTTTCTTGATCTTGGCCAGTCTTATTAGAGTGAGATGATATCTGAGAGTGGTTTTAATATGCATTTCCTTAATTACTAACAATGTTGAACACTTTATAAGATATTTCTTAGCCATCTTTAGTTCCTCACTGGTGAGGTCTCTGTTCAGCTATTTGCTCCATTTTTTTGAGTGAATCATTTATTTGCTTACTTCTTTGTTTTTTGAGTAGTTTATATATTCTGGATTTTAATGGTCTGTTAGATGCATCCCTAGTGAATATTTCTTCCCACTCTGTGGGTTTTCTATTTCCTTGATTCTTTCTTTTGCTGTGCAGAAGCATTTGAGTTTGATGAAGTCCTACTTGTCAGCTATTGACCTTACTTCCTGTGCAACTACTGTTTGATTTAGGAAGTCTTTTCCTACTCTTATGTCTTGTAGATTGCTACCAACATCTTCTTCTATCACTTTCAGAGTTTTGGGTTTCACATTGAGGTCTTTGATCCATTTGGAGTTGACTTTTGTACAGGGTGAGAGGTAGAGGTTTATTTTTGTTCATCTACATATGGTGATCCAGTTTTGCCAGCACCATTTGCTGAGGAAGCTCTCTTTCCTCCAATGAGCTTTTTTTGGCCCCTTTATCAAATATGAGGTGGCTGAAATTGTATGAGCTTGTTTGGGTCTTCAATTTTGTTCCATTGGTCAATGGGTCTGTTCTATGCCAGTATCAGACTATCTTTATGACTATAGCCCTGTAATACAGCTTGAAGTCTGGTCAGGTGATTCCCCCGGAATTGCAGGTTTTAGTCAAGGTTGCTATAGATATTTGGGTTCTTTTGTCTTTACATATGAATGTAAGGATTTTTTTCCAAGTCTGTGAAGAAACTCATGGGATTTTTAACTGAGATTGGATTGAATCTGTATATTAATTTGGGTAGAATGGACATTTTTACTATATTAATTTTTCCAATCTGTGAGTATAGGAGATCTTTCCATCTTCCATCTCATTCTTCAGGGGTTTAAAATTTTTGTTGTAGACTTGGCAGCCAGGTGAGTATCTGGTGCACAGGCTTGCTGCCCACCCAGGGCATCTGCCTACCACTGCTAGAACCTTAGAGAAGAACTGTGTGTGGAAATAGAGGGATAGACAGTGGTGCACACATTAGGTGGCCAGGTGGGGTCTGGCACATGGGCCAAAGGAGATACTGGTACTGTGGTGGAATGGATAAGCTGCTAGTGTTGTGGTTTGCTGTACTTGGGAAGATCCAGCAATGTCAGTGATTCTAGGCTCCATAGCCAAAGCTGAGGAAGAAACTAGGAGGAAGCAAACCAAATGACCAACAAGTCCTCTATATTAACATTTAAGATTAGCAACAGAAGCCAAAGAGACAAACAAAGAGGTGGGGGAAAATCCCTACTTCAAAGATGCAATGGAAAAACAGCAATACGGGAAAAGCTCATAATAAATCCCCACTGAACTCACCCAGTCCTTTAGAAGATCCCAACAATGATATCTCCCTGGAAGGAAACCAAGACACTAACTTTAGAAGAACAATTGTAGACATAGTCAAAGAATAAAAAGAACAAATCAGAGAACTAAAGGGAGAGAATGAAAGACCTACATGATGACACGGTGAAGCTAGAAACCTCAAGTAATGATTATGAAAACAACAACAACAACAACAACAACAACAAAACAGAAGAGTGGAACAACCAGGAAGTGTGGGACACTATGAAATGACCAAACCACCTCATCATAGAGATAGAGGAAGGAGAAGAATCCCAAGAGAATGATATTGATGAGATCTTCAACAGAATAATAGAAGAAAATTTCCCAAAACTGAAAAAAATACAAAATCATACAAATAAAAGAAGCACATTGAATACCAAATAGACAAGAACAGAAAAGAAATTCCCCATGTCATATCATAGTTACAACACTGGATGCTCAAAACAAGGACAAAATACTAAAAGTCACAAGAGAAAAACAACAAGTTACATATAATGGGAAACCCATCAGAATTAGAACTGACTTCTCAGTACAAACTCTGAAAGCCAGAAGAACATGGACCAAAGTATTCCCAGTGCCAAATGACTTTAGATGCCAACCCAGATTACTATACCCAGCAAAAATGTTAACCATAGTTGAAGGAGAAAGAAAAATCTTTCATGACATAAACAAAATGAAAGAACGCATGTCAAAAAACCAACATTTCAGAAAAATACTTTAAGCAATTCAAAGGACAGAGGAAAGGAGCAACTATCCTTAAGCAACCCAAGAGAGAAATTAACAGAATCATAACAGAGTAAATAAATACCTAGACCAAGAATGCAAACGAAAAATAAGTTGAAAGGAAACAACACACATCTCTCAATAATAACCTTACATATTAATGGTCTAAAGTCCCCAATCAAAAGAAATAGACTGGGAGAGTGGATTAGGAAACAGAATCCATCTATATGCTGCCTACAAGAAACCCATCTCACCCTCAAGGACAGATACCACCTTAGAGTGAAAGATTAAAAAAAAAAATTCCAAGCAAATGGTACCAAAAAGCAAGCAGGAGTGGCTATTCTATTATCAGAAATAATAAACAAACAAACAAACAAACAAACAAACTCAGTGTAAGATCAATCAGAAAAGAGAAAGAAGGCCATTATAAACTTATCAACAGAACAAGTAACCAGGAAGATTTCATAATCTTAAATGTTTATGCACGAAACTCTAGTGCACTGAACTTTATGAACACAATCCTTCAGGACCTCAAGACACAGATTAATCCCAGCATGCTAATAGTGGGGGACTTTAATACCCCACTGAGTCGCTTAGGTAGATCAACTGTACAAAAAAAAAAAAAAGAGAGACATCAGAACTGAACAATACAATAAACCAAATGGACCTCAAATATATCTACAGATTATTGTACCCAAACACCAGAGAATATACTTTCTACTCAGCGCCCCACAGAACAATCTCCAAAATCAACACAAAAGAAATGTCAACAAGGGGCTGGAGAGATGGCCTAGTGGTTAAGAGCACAGACTGCTTTTGCAGAGGACCTGGGTTCGATCCCTAGCACCCACAAGGCTGCTGAGAACCATCTTTAACTCCAGTTCCAGGGGAATCCGACGCCCTATTCTGACTTCCGCAGCATTGCATGACACGGGTGCACAAACCTACATGCAGACAGTACATTGATACACATATAGAAATAAAAAGTTAAAAACAATAAAATAAAAAAAAACAACAAAAAAGAAATGTCAACAAATACAAATGCATTCTATCAGTCACAGTGCAATAAAGCTCAATATTAACACCAGGATAAGCCCTACTAACTATAAGAACACATGGTGGCGCATGTCTTTAATCCTAGCACTCGAGAGGCAGAAGCAGGCAGAACTTTGTGAGTTCAAGTCCAGCTTGGTCTACAGAGTGCGTTCCGGGAGAGCTGGGGCTACAGGGAGACTCTGTTTTGAAGAGACTGAAACCCAAAACAAAACAAAACAAAAAACAGAAAAATATGGAGACAAACCAACACAATCCTGAATAATGAGTGGGTCAGGGTAGAAAAAAATGAGTGGAATAAAAGCATTCTGGAAATGAACAAAAATTACAATACAATAAAACAAAACCTGTGGGATACAGTGAAGTCAATCCAAAGAGGAAAATTTATAGCCCTAAGTGTCCACATTAAAAAAAACAGAAAGAGAACAAATAAGCGATATGACACTGCAGCTAAAAACACTTGAGAGACAATAACAAATGAACCCTAAACCCAACAGACAGGAAAAATAACAAAAATTAGAGCAGAAATCAAAGAAATAGAAACAAAGAAAAAATACACACACAAAAAATATCAATGTCTCCAAAAGCTGGTTCTTTGGAAAGATAAACAAAATAGACAGACCTCTAGCCCAGTTAACCAAAAGAAAGAGCAACTCCAAATCAATAGCATTCATGATGAAAGGGGAAACATCACAACAGATAAACAAAAGATCCAGACAATCATATGAGAATATTTCAAAAAACTATACTATACTAAATTTGAAAACCTAAGAGAAATGGATGAATATCTGAAGTCCTGGGATTCACAAAGCTTAAACAAGAAGAGATTGACAGCTTAAACAGACCTATAATACTTGGGGAAATTGAAGATTTAATAAAAAGACTCCCAACTAACAAAAGCCCAGGCCTAGATGGTTTCACAGCAGAATTCTATAAAATATTTAAAGAGATCCTACAACCATTACTACTCAAAAGTTTCAGAAGGATACAAACGGAGGGAATCTCCCCAATTCCTTCTATGAAGCCAGCATCACTCTAATACCAAAATCAGGTGAAGATACAAACAAGAAAGAAAACTATAGATCATATCATTAATGAACACAGATGCAAAAATTCTCAACAAAATACTTGCAAATCACATACAGACCTACATCAAAAAGATCATCAATCATGACCAAGTTGGAGTCATACCAGAGAGGTAGGGATGGTTCATCATATGGAAATCAACAAATATCATAAAACATATAAATGGACTGAAAGACTAAAACTGCACAATCATCTCAATTGGTGCAGACAAAGCTTCATACAAAATCCAGCATCCCTTCATGCTTAAAGACCTAGAGGGAATTGGACTGGAAGGGTCATTCCTCAATGTAACCAAAACCATATACAATAAACACGCAGCTAACATCATCCTAAATGAAGAAAAGTTGGAAGAATTCCCCTTAAAGTCAGGCACAAGGCAAAGCTGTCCATTATTGCCACTCCTCTTCAATATAGTGCTTGAAATACTTGCTAGGGTAATAAGGTAAGAAAGAGAAATTAAAGGGGTAGTAATTAGAAAAGAGGAAGTAAAACTATCCCTTTTCCTGATGTAATGACAGCTTACCTAAGGGATACTAAAAACTCCACCAGAGAACTCCTAGGAACGATTAAAAGTTTCAGTAAAGTGGTGGGATAAAAAATAAACCTAAAAAAATCAGTAGCCTTTCTTTACACTAACAATAAACAACTGGAGATGGATTATAAGGAGACCTTCCCAATCACAACAACCTCAAAAATAAATAAATAAATAAATAAATAAATAAATAAATAAATAAATAAATAAATAAATAAATAAAATACCTGGGAATAAACCTAACCAAAGACAGCAAAGACCTCTACAACAAAAATTTAAAACCCTGAAAAAGGAGATTGAAAACGACATCAAATGATGGAAAGACCTCCCATGCTCATGGATTGGAAAAATTAATATAGTAAAAATGTCCATTTTACCCAAATTAATATACAGATTCAATGCAATCCCAATCAAAATCCCCATCAGCTCCTTCACAGATTTGGAAAAAAACAATCCTTAAATTCATATGGAAAAACAAAAGACCTTGAATAGCTAAAGCCACCCTGAGTGAAAAGTGTAATACATCAAATGATGAAATCACCCCCCCAAAAAAGAAAAAAAAGTGCAATACAAGGGGGATTACTTTACCAGACTTCAAGCTATATTACAGGGCTATGTCCTATAGCTGGTACTGGGAAAAAAATAGAACCACTGACCAATGGAACAAAATTGAAGATCCAAACTTGAGCTCATATAACTTCAGCCACCTCGTTTTTGACGAAGGGGCAAAAAAAGCCCTATGAAGGAAAGATGGCATCTTCAACAAATGGCATTGGCAAAACTGGATAACCATTTGTAGAAGAACAAAATTAAATCCACACCTCTCACCCCATACAAAAATCAACACCAAGTGAATCAAAGATCTCAACCTGAAACCCAAAACCCTGAAGGTGATAGAAGAAAAAGTCAGCAGCAACCTACAAAACATAGGTGTAGGAAAAGACTTTCTAAATTAAACAACAGCTGCACAGGAACTGAGGACAACAGCTGATAAGTGGGACCTCATCAAACTCAAAATCTTTTGTACAGCTAAAGAAACAATCAAGGAAGTGAAGAGGAAACCCCCAGAGTGGGAGGAAATCTTCACCACTGATACATCTGACAGAGCATTAGCATCCAGAATATATAAAGTACTTAAAAATCAAAGAAATAAGAAAACAAATGACCTACTCAAAAGATGGACTGAAGAACTGAACAGCGACTTCACCAGTAAGGAAGTAAATATGGCTGAGAAACATTTTAAAAATTGTTCAACATCATTAATAATTAAGGAAATGCAAATTAAAACCACACTAAAGTATCATCTCACTCCAATAAGACTGGCCAAGATCAAGAAAACAAAAGACACCAAATGCTGGAGAGGTTGTGGGGGAAAGGGAACACTCATCTACTGCTGGTGGGAATGTAAACTCATACAACCACTGTGGAAAGCACTGTGGAGAACCCTCAAAAGCCTCAAGATGAGCTTACCACCTGACCCAGCTAGAACCACTCCTGGGTATGTGTATACCCACAAGACACATCCTACCACAAAGATACATGCACAGCTATGTTTATTGCAGCTTTCTTCACAATAGCAAAGAGCTGTAACTGATTCAACTGCCCCTCAACTGATGACTGGATAACAAAAATGTGCTACATCTACACAGTGGAGTTTTGTACAGTGCTAGAGAAAGGTGACATCATGAACTTTGCAGGTAAATGGATGGAACTCGAAGCGATTATGCTACGTGAAGTAATACATTCCCAGAAAAAAAAGGGGGGACGTTTTCCCTCATTTATGGTTGCTAACACCCAATCCCCAGTTGGCAGGCAAACTGAGCAACTTTATCATTATATTTCATTGTAACTGACAGCAATTGTGCTATTATAATGTGAATCTCTTAATGGGCTCTAGAATTGACCTAACACTTGTATTCACACATTGAAATTATTAAAAGTGGGTGGAAGATTTGTACTCATATTCTAAAAAAATAAGAATGTAAAGTTATACTTGTTTTTACTTCCATGCAACTTTACTGTTAAAATATGAATCCCTAAATATGTTTTGGAATTAACCTATAGTTTATTTTCAGATTTTGTAATTTTGATTTATGTGTGGAATGTATAAATTTAAATGAAAAAGAGAGGAAAAAAAATATTCAAAGAATTGACCAAAACAGTAAACTTGTGCATTGAAAAGGTTATAAAAGACTGAGAAAAAGATGCAAGGTGGGACTTACCATGTATGACAGAATCCATGAGCTCTAGAGGGGTTAGGGGGTGAGGGGTGGGCATGGATGGGGGAATGAGTCTAAATTTGATTAAGAAATGTTGTATGAAATATGCTCAATAAAAATTAACTTAAAAATTTGTTATAGAGATCTTTGGTGTCTTTGGTTAGGTTTCTTTTGGTTAGTTTTTTTTTTTTTTTTTTTTTTTTTTTTTTTTTTTGTTTTTTTTTTTGTGTTTTTTTTTTTTTTTTTTTTTTTTTTTTGTTTTTTTTTGTGGGTGTCCCTTTTTTTCCCGCTTGCCTTGAGTTCTTTTTGTTGTCCAGGCTTTTCTTTAAATTTTAGCATCCCCTGCCTCTCCCTCCCTGGGGGTGGGG